>NDXZ01014539.1:0-21954 GCA_003055125.1 Paykullia maculata
GTTGAAATTTGCTTTGAATAAAATAAAAACTAAAAGATTTTAAATAAATCAAAAATTTTTTTATTATATAAATCAAGAACAAAATCAGGTATGTTATGAAAATCCTATCGGTTTGAAAACTGTCAATTCTCTTGTTTGAAATAACTCAGAAATTGTTATTCTCTAGAGGTCTTATCATGGTTTTTTGCACCAAAGCAAATGGTTTAGTTTATAATTTACTCTAAAAATTTAACACAGAAAGATCTATAAGAAATATAATATCCTTAGTTTGACGTTAAGGATATTCGTTATAGCTTTTTATAAAGAACAAAAATTATTTGACTTAAAAAAATTAATTCTTTATGTAAACAACTTTTACACTAATTGGTAAATAATTATCAATTGTTTATGATATGCTACATTTTTAAAATATTTATTATTAATTAACTACATAAATAAAAGGTATTGACGCTGCTAATTTAAGTCTAACAAAATTGGAATTTTTTTATTAACAAAAATCTTAGATAGAAAGTTCGCATTGATGATTGCTCTTTGCACTTCCTTAAGAATAACAGACAATTGTAAATTTGGGTTTAGTTTTTTATGTAGTTTGTTTTGTAAGTCTTTTAGCACCTACACCACCCGTTTTTGCATTCTAATACATCGTTTTTCTTTTAATGGTGCTCACGTCAGCAAGAGCAAATATTTGCAATTTTGCAAGAACTTCAATTAGTGACGTGAATACTTTCACTGTCTTTTACAAACATCATCCACAACTTAGGCATAATTTGCCGAACGACAAGCATTCCAAATTTTTTCCATTTCCACGCTATCTTCAAACTCATGGGAAGCTATCACAAAGCGATAACTGTCGGGACCATTATAACGGAGACGATAAAAATGAAAGTTACCGCAGTGTGTTAAAATAATACGAGCCTTAAGGGCCACTATGCCCAAGTAAATGTCATCGAAACGAAAATGTTGTGTATATTGGCTGACATAATAGAGATCAAGAGCGGCGGCACGAGATAAAATAAAGGCTCCTGCAGTTACATAGGGCGGCCATTTATTAAATGGATACTCTTTAAGAGTAACATGCCATTTACTAAATTTATGGCGTAATGGACGAGTCTGGAAAACAAATCCTCCAAAGAATCTTTCATGTTGAACTTTGGCTTTATGCTCCCACATACTATTAAGGGATACGGCATTCTCTGGATAGAGAGTAGGGTGGGCTATGAAACGTAAAACGTTTTTCATCGACACATAATAGTCATCATCTACAAACATGTAGTATTGGGCCTTTTGACAGTGTTCCACCACCCATCTAAGACCCATCATTACCTTAATGGTATTGCTAAAATAAGTGTCTATAAAATCTGATTGTAATATATCGCCATACTGTCTGGCCTCCGAGTCAGCTAAATCCATTACAGAACTGCTCATACTCGAGCCCAGCATAAAAACTCTTCTCACGCGAACATCCGAAAAGCGTTGCTCATAACCCCAGGTACGTCTAATGACATTACGATTTTTTACATTGGGCAATGCAGATTTTATTAACAGAGTCAATTGTGGCGTCTCCGCTTTGACTAAATCGCATTGAGGCTGATGTAAAAATGTGTAATTATATAAATTTATTGGCTTTGGCACAATTTCGCCGTCTTCTAGATGTGTTCGTTTATCTTTTCTAGCTTGGGCGTATTTCAACACATCCCCGTCCATGGGATAATGAAAATACTTTTCATATTGCAACTCAAAAAGACGTGTGAAAACGCCAAGGAAATCCAGTAAATATATTCCTGTTATAATGGCAGCATATTTGTAAAGATGCTTACATTTAGCTTTCATGACTTTATGGTTATTTTAGGTTGTTAATTAAATTAAAATTTTAACTTAATACCATTAACAATAGAAAACAAAAAGAAAAACAAAAATATTGCAACTGCACCCACTCACAAAAAAAAATACATCATGGAGACAGCTGTTGGCAAACAGGCTGAGTCATACACATATAAGATGTTTAGTAATAGTAACAGTATGATTCAAAAATATAACCAGGTTGGCAGTTGCTTTTGAAATAATTTTGTTTGTTTGACAAAAACTACTGATGTCAGAGGAGGGGTACGTAATTGTGCATAGGTTAAGGTTTAGGTTTATATGTATGTATGCATTCTATGATATTTTATTCTTGGTCCTTATGACTTCTATGTAAAATATTAAAAAAACTATAGTTTGCTTTTTTTTAACAGAATTCCAGCAAAAAATTATTGCTTTAGGCAAATTTTAGCTAAATATTACATAAATCGGTAAAGTAAAATAAATGAAAATTTGAACTACTTTGAAATACATTTTTACCTAATATATTAAGCACAAACTGATGTTACTTTGTGCCATTCAATTATTTATGGGAGCTTAAACGATTTCTGGGTTCATGTGTACACTGGGTGGTAGTGTCAATAATAGAAAAATCTTTGAGATTTGTTTTTAGGACGATCTTGTTAAAAAAGGCTTAAAGCGTAATTATATCTCGATACCTACATCTGTTCGCAGTTTATGGGGTTAAACGTGATTGAGAAATGAGAGCTATTGCAAGTTATGGACGGATCGCAGTAACATATAGTTTTGTGAAGATGAAGAGTAATATTTGAGGCATTTATAGTCGTTTAAGCATTTTCCGAGAGGATATTTGCATGGGCGCAAGTTAAAATTAAATTTTGTCTAATTTGCCAACTTCTCAAAAATTTTACCACAAAAATCTTTACAATATTTTTTTTACACCAATAAAATACAGTGTGCACGCAAATACAATACGTGCGTGTGTGTGATCGAACATCAATGTTTGGATCAAGGATGGTTTTTTAAACCCGATATTTTTTATTTCAAAAATTTTTTTTAAACAAAAGATCAATATATGGCAATAACAATTAAAAAATAATTTCGTACATATGGCCATTGCGACTAAGAAATGCGTCCTGATTTATTTATTTTATAAACAAACATTTTTACTAAAGCTGATACATAATAGTATGTTTATTGGAAAACTTTTATTAGAGTTTAAAAAAAAAATCAAATAATTGTATTTGATAAAAAAAATTTTTTTATAAATTTAAATTACTATTTATGCAATAAATTTTTATAAATTTTCTGTAAACTATTTTTTTTTTAATTCTTTGTTTATAAGTCCTTTAAAAATATGTACATAATGTATGTATGTGTATTATAAATTTTATTTAAAGTTTGTGAAAATTATAGACGATTTATTAAAATTAACTTAAGAATAAAAAAATGTAAAAAACTGTTGTATATATTTATGAATTATACTATAGCATAATAAATATGAAAGTTTTTACGTTTTGGATTTTTATATCTCAATCACGCAAAAACGAGCAGTTTACTTACTGTTCCTTGAAATAAATTCTATATTTTCAAAACAAAGTTAAAAAATTGTTATTAAATCCTATATCTGCAGAAATTTCTTTTCATATTAGATCTTTACTTATATTAACTTTCCTTTAAACTTGTTATTCATTTAATACGTACAATCCATAGTGTCTAAAATTTACAATATTTCGCAAGCAATTATTAATTGTGGAGGATAATTAGCTTGGTAATTAGGCAATAAAATTGATTTAGGTTAGAATGGAATATATTGCCCACCCACCTGTACTCGTGGGCCCTTAGGTATAAAGGTATAATTGTGATTTTTTTTCGAGTAGAGACCTATGAATGAATATTAAATTATGCCACCTTATTCCCATGATTAAATGAAAAAAATAAATTTTAGTTATTTTCTTTTTTTAGTTTTTAAAAAAAAATTAAAAGTCTAGTGATTTTATATACTAGCTTTTTACATTTTCTCAGAAGAAGCCTGCTTGTCAATTCGTCCAAAGTTGATCTTAAAATCAAATTTTAAATATTCAAAATAAGATTTTCAGTAATATTAGGCTAAAAATATCATTTTAGCTTAAATTGATTTGTTGCAAAAACAAACAAAAAGCCAGTAAAACATTTTTCTCGAATTAAATTCAAAGAAAAATATTAAGAAAAACATTAAATTGGTGGTGGAAAACTATGGAATGAAACCAGTAGCGTTGAACTCAAAATTATATTAAAAGCTTTTTTTGTTTTCTTAACAAAATGAAGAAAAAAAGAACAGACAATCAAAAAACAACAGAATTTTCCAACGAAATACGGAACTGTGTCAGTGTCAATGACCGTTACAAAATGCCAAAGAGAAAAAAATAATAGTGAAATGGTAAAAACATTGTATGTGACTTCTAGATGGCGAATTCGAAAATAAACACAAACAACATTAAGACATATGAAACGAAACTGAAATAATGCACAATTAATATTAAATGGGAATCATTTATTTACAATAAAAAAATTTAAGCACCAAAAACCACAAAAACAAAACCTAATGATTTCATCAAATAATAATGAGCTGTGTATTTTGTGATATATTGTATTACAAAATATGAATAATAATGAAAATAAAGAAAAAAAAATAGGAAAAAATTAAATAAAATTTCTAAGATCATTGAACTTTCAAATTTAATTAAAAACTACTTGATATATGAAAATGTTATTTATAGGTAAAGAAAACAAGAGAAAAAAAAACATTTTCAATTATAAAACGAAAATATGTTCTTATGTATGTATGTATATTGATTTACTTGATCAAAAATAAAAATGCATTTAAAGTACATATTTTAACAAAAACAGAAGATATCAATTAACATGTTTAGCACTTATGGAAAAGCAAACAATTTGACTAAGATTCCAGATATTTTCAAAAAACGTGTGCGTTTACATCGACTTTGATATTCACTATTAATTTCAACAAAAATACATACATACATATGTACATACATATGTTAATATTGATAATATTTTTAGTGGTAAAAAATTTTTAAAAATTTGCCAAAGGCTAATTCAAATAATATTCTCAAAATCTAGAATGCCTGAGAAAACTGTCTATCAATAGAGAATTTTTTGTATGTGTATTTTGTGAACAAAAAATTTTAGAAAAAATATGTATTTTAAAAATGGAAATTTTATAGAAAGGTATTTATAAGCAAGATTTTATAAAAACTATTTTTTAAAGAAAGAATTTTGTACAAAATTATCTGTAATATTTTCTTTAAAAAAAGATTTAAAGCTATATATGTACCTATAGCGTGGCTTTGGCTATATGTATGTACATATATGTATTTTAAATGAATAAAAGGAAAATGCTTCTTTTTTTTTTTGCAACACTTCTTAAGTTTTAAACGGACGTTTTTCTAAAAGATTTTTAGAGTACGTGCTAAATTTTTTAAGTCCGTGACCACACAGCATAAGATGCTTAAATTTGGTATATTTGACGGCCAGTAAAAATCGCAAAAATGCGTTATATTTAACAGCCTATATTCTAATTAAGTTGACTAACATTCAATGCCATTTGCAAAGTTATTCCATCTTCTAATATGGTCATTAACATTGGGTCGTTCTGTGTGTCAAAATGAAGAACGAATGTTTGCATGTACATATGTAAATTATAGCTGGACTGATCTGTTAATTTTAATTAATTTAATTGTTTGTGGTCGGTCACTAACTAAATAAAATAAAAACATCTTATATTCATAACATTAGAGATTTTAATGTCAGGCCCCTTTGTAAGAATTTAGTTATA
Organism: Paykullia maculata; assembly: GCA_003055125.1. Lineage (NCBI taxonomy): Eukaryota > Metazoa > Arthropoda > Insecta > Diptera > Rhinophoridae > Paykullia > Paykullia maculata. Next base: position 5,657 of record NDXZ01014539.1, read on the forward strand.
ACTTAATATCAAAAAGCATTATAAACTGTAATATCATTTTAGCAAACGAAGGCCTCTTTCTGCAAAGTTAAGTGTTTCTCAATATACATACACACATATGTACATACATAAATGTAAGTATTTTAGATAAACAAACAGAAGTTTATCATTATCATTATTAGGAGAAAATAATATTCTAAATACACACATACATACATATGTATGTATGTACATTTGTAAACACTAACGGCCGTATCTATAACGAAAAATTAGAAACAACATATACATCGCACACAACTTTCTGACTTGCACACCGAATCGGCTAAGCAGAGAGTTGAAAAAGAGTTTATTTATAAAGATTTTCTAGCTGCCAATAATAAGAGTTTGATTTTAAGTTAACATGAGTTTAGCAGAATGTGTAAAAAATACATTAAAAATGACACTTATGCTAACTCCATGCTTAATTTTCGTTATAGATACGGCCGTAAATTTCGAAATTTAAGATAACAGCCTTGACATTTATACATATATTAACAGATATATTCTATTGTTTATATACATATGTATGTATGTAATGGAGGTGAGTGTGTTTTCTTAATGTTACTTATAGAATTATTGATAAAAAACTAAACGATTTGTTTACGATTAAATTAACCAATTTTTTACAGTTAAAATGTTAAATTCATGATGTAACTACGATAGCCGCTGATGATCAGCTAATTCATTATACATACATATGTATGTATAATTTCCATGCAATAATAAAAAAAAAACACATGTAGTTTGTTATCAAAAGAACTTTTAGTGCACAAGCGTACATGAAGGTTTTCATTTAAAATGCGCGGTTTTGAAAATACGATTATGTATGTTAAAAGTTGGCAGGAATGTTATTCTTAATATAAAAGAAATCAATTGAAGGCAACCTATGTCAAAACCAAAATTAAAGTTTTTATATGTAGACATAACGATTGCTGCCTATCTTTGCTAAATTTTCACAACAAAGGGGCTCCGATTTAAAATCTAGCGTTAGAATTTTTAAAATTAAAATGTTTTGGATTTTTTTAAGCTCCTTTGCAAACAGGTAACAGGTTACGGTTATTTCTAAAATGCTCTTAGGATAAATTCAATCATTAAATTAAAATTTATTTTTAGGTTTCAAATGACAAGGGTAAGATTTTTTTTTCGGCATAAGTTGTAAACACATTTTGTATTATACATTTTGTGATACACTTTGTAGCATAACTATTAATACACTTTAATTTTGTTTTTTTTTTTATATTGGTCCATAAATGTCTCTAGCTTCTATATAAGGCCGATTTCCGGAAATTACATTAACTCTTATAAAGCTGTAAGTTTTTTGCCTATTTTTATGTTTTCTTATTTAAGCAAATGAAAAAAAAATTGCTTACAAATTCAGGTTGGAACTATTACTGTAATGTAAAGGTAAGTAATACATATATGTACATATATCTTCATATTTGCAGACATTTAAGAATAAAACTTGATAATAAATGGATAGCCTACAGTTTTTTAAGGTGCCTAAAGTTAGTTTCAAGCTAAAAAAAAATTTGAGAATATCACTAGATATAAATATTAGAAAATATCATTTGTGAAATTTAAATTAAATGTAAACCGTTGTTTGCTGTGCTTTTACTTCTATTCGTATTACATAAAACCAATAAATAAATAAATTTTAAAATTTTTTAAATAAACTTTTTATAAAATTTAAACAAATTTTTTTTTTTAATTTAAAATATTGATAAATTTAAAAGAAAATGAAAAAAACAAAGTGTTATTACAGAAAGGAAACATATTGTATAAACATATGAGTGGGAAGCATGAAAACTCGAAAGTATAGTAACGGCTGGTGGTGTTTTTTGTGTGAGTGTGCGGGTGGAAGGGGGTTTTGGTTAAAAAGCCTTATTTCTGTAATAATGTTTCGTTTTGATGTCATTGAACGACTAACATTTTCCATATGTATGTATATTGTTTTCTTATTTTCTTGACATGCGTTTTTGTTGCTTTTCCTTTTCTAAATTTCCTAAGACATTTTTTCTAGACCAAAACCACCAAATAATTTTTTAACGTGAATGAAGAAAAGAAGTTCAATGAACTTAAGAAGCTTTTTATTTCCAGTAAATGTTATACATAGTGAATTGACGTTGTCTTGCCATCAAGTGTTGTGTGCCTGACGATGGTGGTGTTAAACTCACTTTTAAAAACTTTTTTCTATGTATATAGAACAATATTTTTTGTTTAGGTAAAGTTTCTACATACATATGTAGATATGTATGTGCTTATGTAAAATGAGAAAAATTGCCGAAATATAAAAAGTATAAAATATATCTATGTTCTATGTATAAAAAATAAAATAAAAACCAATACAAATTAAGAAATTCTTTTAAGAAAACCAAAATTTTTGTAATTATACTCTGCACCACAATATCGTTGAAAATGTAGTCCCAACACCCTATTTAAGATATAAAGATCGGCTTTGGATGAATTTTTCTTAATTCAAATAAGCAATGCCAGTCAGTTCATTCGTTTATACATATGAACAAACATATATTTTAATACAATTTGGTTCACATAACCCTCCAAAAGTAGATATTTTTATTGTAAACGGCCCATCGTTCATACAATAAGTTATTTTTTAGGTAAAATAAAATTTTTATAGGAATAAAATCTCTTTTGCAAATTTTGTAACAATCGGTTCATAAATGTTCCCGAAAATCACCCAAACGCACACAAAACTTTTGCAATTAAGTCAAGGTTTACCATAAATAAGTCTCGAGCAAAAATTATTTTGTGTTGAATATAGCGCATGTAAACACGTTTAAATGTTGACAGTAGAGTTTTCTGTAAATATGTAACATAATAATATGTTAAAATTGTCTATAAATAGAGATAATTTAATACAAAATTTTAACAAGATTTCTTTTGGAATTTTAAGTAAAACAAAATACATTTGTTTAACATTAAAAACTTTGTCAACTTGACAAAAATCTTTAGAACTTGAAGCATAACTTAAAAAAGATTTCCATCGATATGAAAAAACAAAACGTTCGTTTTGGACTTTTTTTTATTGCATACATACATATGTAAGTACCTGTATATCTACTAATTTAAGCTAAAAGACGTATTTTGGAAAATTAGCTCAGAAAAACTTTGTGCGTTTTCTTTTTGGTGGTTGTTAGAGAATTTTCATTAAATGCCTGCTTTCCAAAAGATTTTACCAAGGAATTGTTGAAATGCGAATATAAGGAAAAATAAAAATAATGTTCAAAATTTTATACTCGTACCTTCCAATCTTTATTTTGAAATTGTACGCATTTCCTTTTGGCGTATGTAACTAATAAAACTCCTAAAGCTTTTATTTTCCTTAACAAAACTTCCATACAAAACAATAATAAGTAAATAACAACTTTCGTTACATTTGGGGGGTTGTGAATGCATACGTATGTATGTATGTACATATAAACTTACTTATCTACTTTTGCATTCATAAGAGGTACGAGTAGTAACAAAGGTGGTGGTTGAAAAGTTTTTATATATTTTCATTTTCTTTGACCTATTTTATGGAATGTTTATTAAACTGTCACATGCACAAACATATCCTAAGTACGCAAGTATGTTTTATATCCAGACATTTTTGTATTAATGTAATTACTCGTATTTTCAATATTTGTTGGAGTTGTTCTGGTGTCGCTATTTTGTAAATTAAGTAGGTTTTTGTAAAGTACATACATACATACAACAGTATTAAGGTTTTTTTTTTGTACAACTATTATGCTTTGTGGCTATAATTTCTTGTAAATATTACAACATTTCTATTAATTAGGGCAACATAAACTGCAATTTGGTAGTTATAAAATAAGTAATTGTCACTGTTTTTATATTAATAGAAAGATATTCGTTTAGTTGTTAATATACTGCTCATTGCTTTTTGAAGTAATTATGTTCAGAAAAAACAGGCATTAGAAGTAAGATATTTCGAAATTTTTGTTTTTATTTTATTCCTATGTACATACCTAGATATTTTATTTTATTTTACTTCAAATAGAACAGGGTTGTAAAACAGCCTATTTTTTCATGCAACTCTGTTTTAAATTATCGAAAAACATCCTGGTCCCAAACTGTTGTGTCATTTTTATGCAGCCTAAATCACGATTCAATATGTACGCAGACGACATTATAGTTTAAGAATGCTTTACAGTTTAACGATAAAAGATTTATTAAAAAAAACATATTGCATATCTAAGCAATAAATAGATAAAAGGATAGAATTACATAAAAATTTGACTATGCAAAAATTATTCAAACAGCTCAATTTTGTTTCACTTTTAAAAAACTCAAGATACCTACCTACATATGTATGTATATCGGTAACACTGTATATCACCTATAACATCTCGGTTTTTTGATATTTACTTTAACGGCATGTAAATAGAACCAGTAGAACTTTTTCGAAAAACAAATGTTTTGTACTCCGAGTGAAATTAGACCGATCGAAATTGTTATAGATATTTATAGCCACAATGCTATGATGAATTTGATTGCTTTAATTTTACTCTAAAGAGGATGGGTGGTTGATTTCCAAAAATAAGGTTTGTTGAATTATCTATTATCTATTATATTATATAATTATCTATATCTATTCTTTTACAAGATCAAATTCTAATCAGAGAAAAATCGTTTATATAAACCTAAGGATAATACATACTTACATCCATACATATGTATACCTACATATGTATGTAGTTTCATTTCAAAATTATCAATTCAGATGTATTCTACGTACATAAGTACATACATATGTACATATGTTCATAGATACATATGTACCCATGTATGTACATACATATGTACATAGTAGGTACATATGTATGTGGTATAAACGTGAATTCCCAAAATGTGTACAAATTGCTTACACGGCATTAGTAATACAGCAGCAGCAGGTTTAAATGATATTCCTACAATTGATTTTTTTTTATTCGTGTTCAATAAAAAACATAAATTAATAATATTCCTTCCCCTTACCTACTAACGCATGCTATCTAAGTAAAAAAGTTATGTGACATTTATTAATTATTGTTTTGGTTTAACTTGTCTTTTTGACAGACAACTAATGAAAATGTATGTAGGTATGTATTTTTGTTTTAAATTGATATGTTTAAAAACACAAACATACATAAATATGTACATACTAAGGTTTATCGATTAAAATACAAAGTTCCTGAAAAAATATATTTTTAAGAAAATTTTTCAGCAAATATCCCTCTATTCTGGGGAAACTGATTGCTCTTCAAGCAAAATTATAAAATTCCCTTCCTTTTTGAATACCAACTCAAACAAATGACTCTAATTTATGAGAAACTCTCAAAAAAAAATTGTTACAAATTTTGGGAGTCTTTACAATAAAGAAACAGGGGATAAAGATTAAAAAAATATGACGTAACATTGTGTACAACGGGTTCTAGTGCGTGAGCTTTTTTGCTTACAAGTGCGTGTGTATTGAGAATTACTTTAAGTTTCGAATCTTGTAATGTTGTTGTTGTTGAGCTGTAAGTACGAATACAACAATAAAGGGTTCCCTGAGAAAGTTTTTATCCCCAAAGACTCCTAAATAACAGAAAATCTTACTTTGCAACACAATATTTTATAATACCTATATGAAGTTGATAAAGAAACTCCCATTTTTGCTTTAAAATTTTATTCAAAAAACACAGTTAAAAATTATTTTTTTTATATGAATAACAGATAGGTATTTACAGGGATTTATTTATATTTTTAATAACTTTTTAGTTTACCACTTAAATTGTTTCTTTTTAAATCAGTAGCATTTTGATATATGTATTAAAAATTTTAAGCTTTATTACACCACCAATTTAAAAAATATAATATACCTACATACATAAGATCTTAGTAGGTATTATCTAAGCTTCATGTAAACCCCCAATTTCGAAAAAATCCCCACAGATGTGATGATAAGAACCCTAATTTGGAAACTTTACAACGAACAAAAAAAAAACGATAGCAACAAGGGCAATGACCCTTTATTAGTATAATGCAGTGACTCCAAAACTTTTTATAAATTGTAATACAGTTATAGCTATGGATATATGTATGTATGACATACATATACATATTTATATGTACATACATTGTGCATATACCTATACCTATGTGTTTATTTATTTTTTGACAATTTATGCGATATCTATTTGTTTTAAATTAGATACGCTTTAGTATTTATAATGAATTTTGGGTATACATTTTAATAATATTAGCCAAACAAATACATATAATGCTCCTAACCGAAACTATTTTGTAAATTATATTATAAAATGGGTAATTTCTAAATAACCGATGTGATATGGTTTATATAAATAAAAAACTTATGGACAATTTTTTATAATAAAATTTTTTGTGAACAATTTTTTATAATGACAAATTTTCTATAGAATAAAGTGTATTATTAAAAACTTTTTAGGGGGAAATTAAAACAAAAAAATTATTTCAATGTTTCCTTAAATAAAAATTTATAACATTTATTTATATAGAAGTAGGTATTTATTGAAACAAAAATCATCAAATATCAAAAAATTATCCAATCTTTGGCGGTATGTTTATACCTTTCAGAACTTTTAGAGGATTTAAATTAATTAATTTACTTACCATTGTTAAAGTTTGCTGGTACTTCCACAAGGGATGAATATTTTTGAAATTAAATGTTAACAGTACATAGGTACTTTTTTTCATTTTTTATGATAATTTCTTAACCTACATACATATCGCACACCCAGTTTAAAAGTGACACAACTCAAAATTTTCATTTTTCGAGTTTACATGCTTAAACTATGCACAATACACTTGTTTATCTATAAGAAAAATATCAGTGTATTTTTTTGTTGTTAACTGTTGCTAAAAACAGTTATGTCTTTCTTTATGGTACAATTGGTATAAAGTTGCAATTCATAAAAGTGACTTATTTATAGTTGTGTCAGAAAATATAATGGTAATAGATCCCTACGCTAAGTGCTAAATAGTTTTAATTCGAATTTAATGGTCCAAAGTTTTTGTTTTTAACTATTTATATTTACGTCAAAAACAGTTTATTTCGATTTCTGAAAAATAAAAAATTTTGAGTTGTGTCACTTTTGAACTGGGCGTGCGATATGTACGCTCTTAATTAATAACATAAAAATATACAAAAATATTTAATGTAGCATATGAATAAATCTCTGTTAAGCGGTAACACTAAAAGGGATTAATAATAATGGTATAACATAACTTTTCTTTCTATATAGAAATAGAGAATTCATAAAGTTTTGGAAGCACTGATCTAAACTACAATGTATTACATATAATAAGAGTATACATAAGTTTATTTGGAGCATTTTTGTTTGTCTTGTTGTTGTTTTGTGATGTTTAATTTTATTATTACATACATACTTACATACATAGATATGTGTACTCCATTCAGTGTTAATAACATATTCTAATCATATCTTACAAGATTACATTGTAAGAAATACCAGTAACCGCTGCTGCATCTTAAAAATCGATCACTTATCACCTACACACAAGTTAGAAATGTGGAAAAAAAATATTTTTTTACATAAAAAATATCTATTTTTGCAAGCGTAATTATGCAAATATGTGTATAAACGTATGCCTGTGTTTTGTATGTATGCGATGGTGGTAGGTTTGTTTGTATCTACATAAAGCTAGAAACAGTTTAGTTATCAATAAATTTTTCAAAAGGTAAACGAAATTAACATTTTTAATTGGATTTAATGTTAATTATTAATTTAATGTAGTCTTTATTATTTGTAATTTTAATATTAAATTTTTTATACCTACATAGGTATATTGATTTTTTCAGTTACAACTCCTTGTTTTCTTCAAGTGCTTTCTCTACCATTTCATTGCAGGGATGATGATTGTGAGTTTTTTCTTTTCTAATTGTAACACAAACCCTATTTCCCTTAAAAGCACTTGAAATAGTCTTGTTTGTTGGTTTGTTAAATAATTTATTCATGTAGACTTTTTTATTGTTTTTCTTGGCGTGCCGTATATTTTTGTTAGAAGAGGGAGATTTTTATATAAAAAAAGACTAGACAATGTGTCAATTAGAGAGCAAAGAAGCTTTTTAATTTGAATTTTGTCTTAAATGTATTATAAAATCTAAAGTAGGAAGGAAATTTGTTAATTTAGTTTAAAACATTGTGATTCACTTTATACCTACTCAAGATGTACATATGTACATACATATGTATGTATGTATGTATTTGCCTACTTAATTTGTTTGTGCAAAAACGGATTGATTGATTGACTGCCTGGTAGATTAATTGACGGGCAAAGATTTTCAGACACTTATGCCCAAATTCACTGTCATTATTCAACTAATGGCAACGGTTTAGCCAATGATATTTTATTCACAACTCTTAGTTTGCCATTAGTTAAGGCAACAAAAGCCGTGTTAGTTAAACAATAGTATTCATTTTAGTTAACAACTAGTTAACTAATAACAGTGAATTGGGGCATTTATAATACAAAAAGAAAAAATTTATATAACCAACGCCCGGTATAACGAACTATATATTGTTAAAAATGTCCTTGCAAATAAGGAACTAAAATTGTCGCACGTATTTGTTGTCAAATATGTACCATTTTTCGAACAATTCTAATAATCTTTGTAGCTTTTATACCATTTTTAACTTTAAGGATATATATATGGGAGGTGAGCGTGTCCTTGCTCCGAATTGGAAAAAATTTGATAAACACATTGACCATACTATGAGTGTTTTGTTTTTTGAAAAAGGTCATTTTTGAGTTTGGCGTGTCCTTGATCTGATTTGGATAAAACTTGGTCATTAAGGATATCAGATTGAATGACTATACAAAATTTCATAAAGTTCGAACTTTTTTTCAACCTTTTATGACATTTTTTAATTTCAGGATATATGGGAAGAACGCGAATCCTTGCTCCGAAATTTTTAAAACTTTAAATTTGATTAAACTTTATTAACTTGAATATGTGTGCCAAATTTCAACTCTTTACAATAACTCCTTTTTTTATGGCCAGTCGTTATATGAAATAGGTCACTGTGCGGCGTGGCCTGATAAATGCTAAATAGCTCTTAATATATTGGTATAAGGAACAAAATTATTGAAATCAAAATTAATAAACATTAAATTTTCTACAAAATAAGAGTCGAGTCAAGTTCCTAGAATGAATGGTTTCGGTTGTAAGGACAAAGAAATACGAATTTTTGTGATAAATCCCTGTTTTTCCCAACTTCATCCTCAACGAGGCACGTGTTAGCGTTATCCGAATGGGCTGAAACTTTGTCAATTGTCAATAACCAGCCTAATGTACATATACATATAATACATATATATTTTGGTAATATTTTTCATTAAATTCACATATTCTTAAACGATTTGAACCAGTCAAGTAAGATATCCTACATCCACAGTTTATCGAACTAATATTTTTAACAAAATTGACACACATTTACCTCAGGGTCTTGTTTCCCAACTCTCCAACTTGCATATTTGTTGTTGTTTAAAATTTTTTTCTTGTTCTGTTTTATGGTGGAAGGGGGGCTGACAAAGTTTTGACATGATATCGAGCTGTTATCAAAATATTTATGTTTCAACTTCCTTACATGTATATGGAAAGTTAAAAAGTATGTATTTAGCTTCTAACCGGCTTTATTTTTCTTTGCTGAAGTTTTTTTTTAGCAGGAAGGGTTGTTTAGATTTATTATTTGTTAAAGGAGGACCTGTGTTGGGTGGCATTCAATGAATAAACCATCTCCCTTTCTTTCAAACTTGCACGTATGCCACAAACATTTTTTTCGTATTCTGCTTTATTCGGGGGGGATAAAATGTGAGTACATTCACCTCCTCCCCCCACAAAACTTCCATGTATGTCATTAACATTTTTTTTTCGTACTCTGATTTCATTTTAAGGGGGTTGTTTAGAAAGAAAGTTATACAGAAAGCTTTTTTGGCGCTTTTCACTTTCTCTTTAAAGCTTTTATTGTGATTGTTTTTATTTTGCTTTTCCAAATGTTTTTCCTGCTTCTGTTCCAAACCTTGAGTGTTTCTTTGTCAAGTTCATTGACCTTGCGAAAAACATACTTTCCATTACCAAAGAAAAGTGAAATTTCCCTTTTCGTAGAGTGGGGTTTGAGGGTAGACTTTCCTTGGTAAAAACCAGTATTAATGGGGTACGAGAAAGTGGAGACATGCGCTTTCTTTAATATAACGGGAGGGGGGTAGTGTATGTATATGCTAACTTTAATTTGGTTTTATACATATACTTTTCATTTATTTTACCAATTAAAATGTATGTTCTTATAATGTTTTGTGTAAATTACTGGAAATTAATTAATTTATTCTAAATCATTTGCATTAACAGCTGTTGTCTTTTTATAGCCCTCGCCAAAATGACAATGATATTTTTAAGTTTTTAACTCCTAAACTATTATTTATATATTTATTGACAAAAAAAACACGACTCTTTTTTACAAACGGAATGACAAACCTATATTTACCCTTGCCACCTGTGGTAAAGGGTATAATTAAGCTTGTTTTAAAAAATTCTGGTTTACAGTTTGTAAATTCCTTTGTGATTTTGTTTTTAATTACATACTTATATCTTATTATATCGCGTGTAACATTTCATATTTAAATAATATAAAAAAATAATTGTGTTTAAGTAGTATAAGTATTTATATATATTAGTATATCAGCACGGGTAAATTGCACTTAAACATTAAAAAGTCTTATGCAGGGTTTAAAATACTACCGTCAACATGTATGAAGAGCATAGCAAACAGCAGCTTTTCCATACGCTGGTCTTATGAATAATTTTTTTACAAAGTGCCATATATAACAGAATAAGATATAACATATGTAAGTATGTTTTTATAAAATCAGCAGATAAATGTACATAAGAACACTTTTTACATAAGTAAATGCCTTTAAACAATTATCTAATTTGTTAGTAAATCTTACAACATTTTATTTATTAAGAAAAAAAATTTAAAATGTATTTCTAAAGCAAAATTGTATAAAAAGAGATTAAATTTATAGAAAATAAATAAGAAATAAAATTAAACAACATTGTAATACAAATTATACATAAAATAATAATTTTATATGTATTTGTTTTCATGTCTGCAATTGTGGGTATCTGAATGTGGTAGTGTTGCTCGTGCATCTCTCTCTCTCTCTAAGCAAACAACTGTTGATCAGTGTTTTACTATTAGTATTCGAAACAACTGACAACCAATTCTGTAGTGGTATGAGTCACACGAATGCAGTCGCAATAACCCATTCAATGAAGAAAGGCAAATGGCAAAATAAAAAGTCAATGAACGTTTAAAACTACATATTTTGCAAAGTGTGTTAAATTCATTGCACTCGAGTCAAATAGATTAGCTGCACGGGTAGATACACTCAACTATACATACATACCTACATACATACATATATACAAATTAACATAAACTAAACCGAAACCCCTCTTAATTTATAACTTATAAACCCTTAATTATAGCAACAATGTTACAGATCAATGAGTGTCAAACCGTTTAATGGGTGAAGGGCCATAAAATTAACTAGAAAATATATTTTTAATAAAATATTTAACACATTAACTTTCATATAGCAATGACTTTTTGTACATATGTACATCAATTGGCACAATCACATAATAATAAAGCAACTTAAACATTTATTCGAATGCATGACGCACACTGATCATACCTGTATGTATGTTTATACGCATATATAATAAATATTTCCTAAAACTACAAAAACATATTGACAATGACTTATTTAGTTTTACATCAAATAAGAACTCCTGCTTGAATTTTTAAGCCCAAGGAATATAAAGTGCACGCGCTATGATAAAGCCTGCCTGCAACAGCTCTAAGTTTATAGTTACACATTCCTATGCCCAAGGTTAAGTACTTAAAACAAAGTCTAAGATGTACAAAGTCACAACGTCAAACATACATACATATGTATGTAAATGGCTGCGAGCAAGCGGTTAAAGTCCTTAACTAATGTACATTAGCACCTAAAAATTGATATTTATGAGATGATAATGGCTAACGAAAGATGAAAGCTTTTAAAAAGAAAGCTTAAGTGAACTTTAATTGATGTAGTAATGGTTATGACTTTACTGCGTGCGATAATACCAAATGCTTAATATGATACGAGCTAGTTAAAAAACTATATCCAAATGGTTGATAAGTTTTGGCTAAAAGCAAAGATCGAGAGTGCGATTGTCTTGACTTTGCTATAATAAAGTATCTTTGACACCAACCAGCTGCTTTTAAACTCTGGAGTATTTAGAGTAAAAAAATAAACCTTTTCACTTTCTTAGATAAGATACGAGACTTTATGCTTTTTGTTTAGACTTATTTACATTGCGGCAGGCATTAGAAGATATAATGCGCTATTAGTTAAAATATGTATACAGGAACCTTAAACATAATATTTGTTGCTTTTCCAATATCTTTAAGAATAAAAACTTTTTATTCGACAATTTGCTTTAACGACAACAATAATCCGATTTTATTTAGGAGGCGGACTTAAGGTTGCCCCCCTTAACAATTTGTTTTAATGTGATATTCAAATATTATATGAGAATATGTGCCAACACAAGCAAATTAAACGAAATATTTACGTTGTAGCGTATTTTCAGTTTTGATCAGTACTACAAAGTTAGCAACTGCAAATGGCAACAACAACAACTTAATTTAAAACTATTTAAAATACATACAATGTTGTCATATCACTTCAAGCGCACAACAACAACAATTGCATTTTTTATATCAGTACTTGTTAATTGTATTGATTGTGCACGTTTACTTGTTAAAAACAATATTTGCGGTATTCAACATTCAATAACATTTTCTTTGCAAAATTTTTGGTCTTGCTTTTATTGAGCAGCGGGGTAATTATTGTAGTTATTATTGCTAAATGTTGATGCAGGTACGTTTGTCAAATTCAAAGGTGAAGCAATATATTGAAAAACTAAAGAAGATACAAATCCATATAACTACAGCAGTTATAGTTCGCTACGAATGTTATATAAAGTATTCACTTCGATTCCAGTAATTTTTGGCTCGCAAAAGTAACCCAAAGTCTTTAAAATGGTTAAGGGTTATAGTTTGATATAATATATGTATGTAGTCTATAATGTTTATAGTTTGCTAAAATATCCATATTTACTTTATTGTGGGTGTCTCAATTACCCTTATCTGACCCTGTCTGTTTCCTCAATTAGGCAATGATTATAATTGCTGCGAAGCCTGAATTTTATAACAACTAAGGAATGCCAAGAAAATATACTTTTTATAACAGGTGCCACGCTCACTTAAAATATCATTCTGGGGCACCATAATAGGTTTGAGTGAAATAATTTCTAAAATAGAAGAAGTTGTTGCTCCTAGCATACAAATAAAAAATATTGATTAATCAGCTGATTATTTTCTTTTTATTCGCATGTTAGATATTTAAGTTGTCAACTTTTATTATTAAAAAATTCTCTACTCCCTCGCAAATTACAAATTTCAAACTTTATACATATAAGTATAAACAGTTTTAACAAAAAAACAATATTTACCTCATTTGCATTTCCACTTTTGCACGATCACTTGCGTCAAACAGTGAATTCACTATAAAAGACTTTTTCTATACAATTCTGTGGCGCATGTGTCCTTGGCCTTGTATGTACTTTACAACGTATTAGATAGGAGAGTTCATTGCACCCGTAAAACGACTCGACATATGAGAGGCGTTGTTTAGTTGTATTCAGTGCATTGGTGGACGTGTGTTTTTAAAATTACATATTTTAAAATGTTATATTTTTAAAAGAGTGTTTGTATGTATGTGAGTTCATATTTAGATTTAATTATAATTACAATATATTTTTTTTTTTGCAATTCGTATTCCACAAGTTCGACACAACGTGTCGATCGTCTATACAAAGTATGAAAATATTTAAAAAGTCACATAATTTACGAATAATAAATAGTCTAATACGATTTCTAAAAAATTGTGTTTGCATTTAAATTTTGTATTTATGTAGATATGTATGTAGATGGAAAATTATCACATACATTTAAATATTATTTTGTTTTGTATCATTATAAAGCTGATCGTTTTTTATTGCTTTATTTTTTTATATAGAAATTTCCGAGGTTTTGAACTTGAAAGTCATTAAACTAAGTACCTATTCATTTGTTAGTTTTTATTTGTAAGCTTCATAGTAAATACCAATAAATAATTTATTTAAAAATATTTTTTTTATTTTGTAACATTTTCCACGAATCATTAAATATATGTATATCATGATTTTAAAATATTTTCAATTTTGGCATAACAAAAATAAATAGTTTGACATTATTTTGTAAATATTCTAGAAATTATTAAGAATTTATCAAATATGTATATTGTAAAGTAAGGTAATTAAAAGTTTTCTAATATAAATAAATAAAAATAAATCATTTTTATAAAAAGAAAATTTGTATGCATTAAGGTACGTGCATAGGTACATTTACGAGTATATGGCCATGAAACATTATCACGGAATAACATTTAAAATAATATGATCATAAAAATCATTCACATGATAGTCACAAACAAATAATGTTTGCAGACAGCTTTTACGCCAATGCCAATATCAAATGCATATACATAGGTACCTACCTATGGTTTCAATAATCAATTGTATACTTGTCTCTACCATTGTTAGCTAAATTACAAATTTACATAATTTTGACAATTAAGAGCTTCCCAAAATCTTAGAAGTTTATGTTGCTTATGTACATATGTATGTACCTAGGTATATGTTGTAAGTACTACAGCGCAGACAAACATAACTCCATTTGCACAAAGATTATTTGTATACCCTTCACCTAAGGTGATATTCATTTGCGACCCCATAAAGTATATATATTCTGCATACTTATCGATAGGGAAGTTGATTTAACCATGTTCGTCTGTTGAAATCAACATTTCTCAGCCCCCTGATGTCGTACGGACACGTTATTAGTATTAAATGATCAGACATTTTTCCGAGATTCTTGCTATTGAAAAGCACCAAAATCCGACAATTAACGAGATATAAGCAAAAACAATTTTTTTACACAAAAAAGATTATATATACGAACTAAAAATAAAACTGAGTTCGCGAATACATACACTTCCCTACTTTCTTCTTTTCACTCTCTTCTACAACCTACAGATATTCCAAGGAAAATTTTCCCAATGTGAATGCACGCATAGTAAAAGTCTTCAATAGTTGTAAGTTTATTAATTTTAATTTGGCTTTAACGCTTTGTTACATAAAATGCACACTTAACACAAAATTTAATCACTCCCATAAATATATGCGCCAGATAAGATTTTTTGTTACCTCACAAATCCGTACGTGCTTTAGTTTGTTTTGTTTTATAAAAAAAAAAAACTCTTCGCAGTTATCACTAATTTATGTGTCACTTACACAATAGTCTTCCGGCAGTATTTATATCGATAAAAAATTAAATTTGTTTAATAACAATCAAATCAAATTCTTTACAAAAAACTTATGACCATTAATTATTTTAACAACATGTATGTATATTTTTTTCTCAACCTTTTTTTAATAAATAAATAAATTAAAATTCATTTTTTATTGCCCAACATTTTCATTAACAAATCTTCCAGATGTTTTGTGAATATTTACTTCCGTTAATGATTTACATTTCTTAAAATGTTCAAACCTTTTCCTTATTTTTGCGTTTTTTATAAAGAAAGTAAAACAAACTTGTTTAAATAATGATGCTAAATGATTTTTTTTACGCAAGTAAACAGTTTAAAATTAAAAAAACTTTACACATGTACATAGGTACCTACCGACTTATTAAAATCTTATATTTCAATAATACGGAACTACATACTAGGGTTGGGCAAAAAAATATCGATACATACATATATCAATATATCGATATTTTTCAAATATCAATCGATATATTTCGTTGATATTTTACTCTGCAATATATCGATATATCAATATTTTTTCTTGCAATTTTATTTCGATATTTTTCTACTCTGGTTCTGTACTTTATGTTATTTATTTGTAAAAAAAAATCGTCTCTGTATTGCCAACAACGGCACGTGTATAATTTAACCCGATTTAAGGTATTTGCAAGTCTACAGCAACAAGATTTTATTCACACCCGTAACTGTTAAGTGTAAAAATTGAACAATTTTATATACAGTTTCATAGTTGGGGTGTATTATGC
>NDXZ01014540.1:0-10936 GCA_003055125.1 Paykullia maculata
CTTAACACATGTGTGTGTGTGAAGGGTATAAAAAATTGTCTCTTCATAAAATCACAGAATTACTCGTAGAGGAAAAATCTACACGCACAGACATTTATATAAATATTCAGCCAGAATAAGTAGCAACGTAAACAAAAATAACTTTGTCTCTTACTGACTATATTTAGGACTAAAACTACAACGATTACGATGACGATGACGACACAACATCAACAACAATTACCCATACACTGACTTATACATACATGCATATGTATAGAACGTACATAAATATGATTCACATGAATATTTAGATACATTTTACTGATTTCCCATGCACTCATCTAAAGCATTTTTAGTTAATAACAGTTTAGTTTAGAATCAAAATGATATGAATATACACGTACTCATCCATATCCTCTTCAGTGAATAAGTACTTGTAAATGTTCTTTATCACGAGACTTGTTCATAGAGATTTGCAGACATAGGGCGGGGTTGAATTATAAAAAAAACAACAAGAATAAAATTTTCATAACAGTTTCTTGTACAAAATATAAATGAATATTTATTCAACGTATACATGCTTCAGCCTTTTAAATGTACTATACATGCATCCACATAGTTGTTATGCAGTATTTATGTATCCTTATTTAAATGTATTACATTTTATGAGATTCCTTTTATAACAATAAATTTATGCTGAAATAAACTTGTTATACTGCCCTGCTCTCAAGCAAACAAAAGAAGCTTTAAAATGTAATGGAATCGTTTCCAATATTTTGTCTTAATTTTCAATTAATTTTCTTTATTCTTTTTTTATAAAAATTTTTAAACAAAAGTTTATAAAAATTAAATATAAATTTGAATTAAATAGCTGATTGATTATTTAAGCTGCAAAGATAAATCACAGATTCTCCTGAAATAAATGATTATTTGTTTGTTTCTTGTTAAAAAATAATTTTATATAAATAGAAAACGTTGTAGATATTTTTAAATATTTTTATCTTAACTTAATAAGTACTTTCTTATAATCATACATTTAACAAATTTCCATAAGTTCTTGTAGAATTTTTATTTAAATTGAAAATTTAAATAAAATTCCTATTAATTATGGTTTATAATAGAGTAATTTCATGGTATTTTACCCAAAAATTTTTCGATGGTTTCCGATTTCGATGAAATTTTGTGAATGTTACATACACACAGTAATGCACATATGTATTTAAAAAACAGTGGCAACCCAGTAGCTTCAAATTATTCAAAATTGGGGGGTAAGACCTACATTTAAAACATTTTCCATTAAAAGAATTCCGTTTAATAGAAAATGTTTTAAAAGTTAAGCACTAGCATTAATTAATCCCACAAATGCTCTATTATTTAAAAATATTACTTTAATACGCTATTTATATACAATTTTATTTAAAAAAAATCAATAATTAAATTTTTGAGAATTAAAATGATTATTTTTTTAACTTACAATTTTAAACATGTTGTCAACAACTTAACCTCATGAAATATTTTTCTCGTAAAAAATTTCAAAAGCAGCCAACAATCCTAATAAAAAGATTTAAAATTCAATTGGTTTAAAGAATATTATAACTTATTTTTAAAAAATAAAAAAAAAACATTCTTCTTCTTCCCCTTTCAATTAACTCAACCCAACATTTTAGCATTTTTATGTTTCACACAAAGAATTAATGTTTGTTGGTTTATTTCATTGTTGTTTTTGTTTTATTAAACGGAATTCTCTATTCTCTATTCTTTATATTTATGAGTGTCTGTTAGTATTGAAATGTGTGTTGGTTGAAATACTTTTAGAAGGGAGCAAAAAAAAAAAGAAAAAAAAGGAATCAACTGCAATTGTATTTATATTTATTATTATTGTTGTGCAAAAAGGAAATCCTTGTTGTGTTCATGTATTAAAGTCTCATAAAGAAAAACGATTAGACCTATAATTATTTTTAAAACATATGTACCTACATACATATATCGATATGTAAAGGTTGAATCCTGAAAAATACCATCAAAAATAAAAAAAGTAGATTTAAGCATGGGAAAATATTATATCAGCAGAGACCCAAATTAAATGGACCAACTCCTTCTAATGTCAACTTTTTAATTAATCTAACTGTATATCTCTTATGGTGTATTTGAGGATAAACATATGTATATGTTACCATAAAGGGGTATTTTAACATGCCATATGTTAAAACATTTCTTGAGCTCAAAGTATTTAAAGATGGCAAACAAAATTAAAAGATTAAAAACTTGAAAATAAAAATATTTAAAAATCATTTTTAAAGTTTTTGATTTTTTATATATTTTTAGGGTTACTGCACTGGCACGCTGCGCAGAGGTTCCCTTTGCAAAATAAATTGTAATTAGTTTGTGCCTTTTAAAATACTAATCGGATGATTTGTTGAAAAGTTGGAAAATCAGTGTCTACACTTTTAAACTGTATTTATTTTAGTCCGTGATAGTCAATATCTAAACTGTATATATTAACAAACATTTTAATGTACGTTAATTTTCTTAATATCTGGTGAGTGAGTTTCACAACTTGGGAGTACTTTATTTCAAACATTATATACAATTGCCTCCTATTTGCCTCTCATTTTTCCTATGTAACCTTGGCTACTAACTATCACAAGCTCTGGATTCTGGGTGTTGCTTTTTCAAAATGTGTTTATTTTAATCCGTGATAGTCAATATCTAATGTGTATTTATTAACATACATATTGATGTACGTAGATAAACTGTACTTTCAAAAATATTTTGTATAGTTTCCTTTAATTTTCTTAATATCTGGTGAGTGAGTTTCACAACTTTGGAGTACTTTATTTTAAAAAATTATATAAAAATTGCCTCCTATTCGCCTTGCTTTTCTTAACCTACCCCAAAAATTAAAAAATAAATAAAGCATATGAACATTATAATAAAAATTATTTTTTTTATTATTTTTTAAGTTCATTTAACAAGAATAAATTAAAATAAAATAAATATGTTTTGTTTCTCAACAATAAAATGATTTTAAATAAAGTTGTAGGATTTTTTTAATCATATTTGGTAACACTGGATATAAATAACAATAAAACGCCAGTGTGTAGGTGTACTTTTATGACCAGTCATACATATATAACTGTCTGTATATATAGAATTTCCAGCTTGTTTGTTTTAACATTTTGTTTACAGCCCAAATTTTATTTTGAAACCTTTTAAGACCGTCATCTGTCTTAAGGTTTTGCTCTTAAAACGAAAATGTTTGCCGCAATTTAAATTTATATACATACAACATTTATTTTATTTAAACTTTTTTATATATTTATTATTAGTTTTTTTTTTAGTTTATTAGCATGAACATTTTTGTGTTAAACTGTGAAAAAGTGGGAGATCAAAAGAAACCAAGCAAAAAAAAGCCAACAAATTTCTTTTAATATTTTATAAAAAAAAAAAACAATAAACTAAAGGACGACTATTAACTAGAGTTTTGGGTAACATATTATAATTTTTTCCACATACTCACATAAACAAAACGAAATAGGTTTTTAATACCGCCCTTAAATTTACTAGCAAATGTATGAATGTGAATAAAAAATATAAATTCTTAAAGGATAATGTTTTTGTTTGATACTCTATAATTTTTTTTACTTTTACACACACACACATTTATACGTATTTGTATGTACAATGATATTTTTTATAACCATGTTAAAATATTTGCATGTATCTACATACATATGTATGTGTATTGTTTCTTCGAGTATGTGTTAAAGAGTAAATTTATGTTTTGTACTTTATATTTTTTATTACATATATTTTTTCGTTTTTCTTTTTGTCTTTGCCTTAACGACCCCTAAATTTAACAGCCAATGTGTAGGTTGGTGCGTTGTTTTTGGGGGTTTATTGTTGAATGATATGTTTTTTTGTTTTAATAATATATTTTTATTTCATGCTAAATATTATTTAGATCTTGTTATAGTGGTCAAAATGTTATTTCGTACATATTTACAAAGATATAAATATGTATCGTGTTATGACTATGTACTATATCATAAATAATTTTCAAACACACATTTAACAAACCAGATTGGATGAGGAGTAAAAAAACATAAAAGATACAGAACAGTGTTGTCAATACACAAGCAAGGGTAAGGAGGGATTTTTAGAGAAATTTTTCAAAAAATGAAAAATATTGGGAAATTTTTTTTCGCAAAAGTAATAATTTTTACACAATAAGAATTTATTTAAAATGTTGTATACAGCCAAACCTTAATAAGAGCGGCAAGCATTGAGATTTATTCCGCCTCGCACTTATGGTGTAGGGACATACCTGAACAAAATCATTAAAGTTGTGTCATAAATAATAATGCTAAGTTAACTTAACTTTTAAATAAAACATCATTAAATAGAAAACAAAAAGTGACTAAATCGCTAAAATTGACATGAAAATAGCTAAAATGGCATTGATTTTCAACAAAAACAAAAGCCCCTTAATGTTGTTCGCAGCCAACTTCACTTCTAAACGTCTTATCGAAATTGGATTATCCAAACGTTGTGCGATACCGCCGCGGTATTTCGGTTTGCTTCATACAAATTATATGGATATGAGGATCTTTGACAGTTAAAAAACGCTTTTCGCTCTGGTTTAGGTTTGACTGTACAAAAGTGATTTTTTTAAAAATGTTTTATAATTTCTTTTCAAATAAATGAAACAAAAACGAAGATTTTTTAAGCAATTTCTATTCGAATTAAATTAATTCAATTTTGGTAATAAAGAATTATGCAATTGGCGAGGATAGATGTTGGCGGCCTGTGGCGACAAAGACAACTTCATACATAGCATTTTTTAGTAACGAACTTGTACTTGTATTGATTTAACTTAATCTTACAATCATATTACAGTGACCTAAATGTATTCAAAATTAAATTTCCGATAAACATCAAACTTGCTGTAATAACACATAAACCACCAGGAGTACTATGTAATTTCCTTTTCAATGAGCCAGTTGAAATAAAACATATATTTATCTGCCTATATACGAGTATTTAACTGCTTATATAGTTAAAAGGTATAATATAATATAGTTGCTGGTTTACTTGCACGTTTTAAACACCATAAAATGCTTTATTTTAACGAAAGTGTAAAAGTGTGTGTGTGTGTGTGTATGTAAATATTTCTGCTTTATGAATGTATAATTTGTTGCACGTAGGAATATGTAAATCTCAAGATGTAATTACCAAAAAGATGCTCATTATCGATTGTTTTTGATTAAGGAGGACTTTAGATACAAATTTCCTTTAACAGCGCAAACAAACAGATTCCAATAATGATAAGGTAAAAGCTTTCATAGCTATTTGGTATATAAATAGATTATCCATTGGCCTCACTTTAAGCCACTTAACATATCTAATGCATAATTTGTAAATGACCAAATTGTCTAAGTTTGAAATCATCATAAATCGGCTTAATTGTTATTACTGGTTTAAGGCCGAAAAAAAAATGTATTTTCATTTACTTTGTGTGTGTTTTTTAATATTATTTTATTATGTTAATTTACATATTTTTAGTAAATTTTGGTTTTTCTTTTATACATTGAACATATGTATGTATATTGATATGCTTAAATTCATTGAAAACTCAAATGTAAATCCCTTTGATGTTTTTCATAAAAGCTCAAACGTTTCATTGGTATGAACATGAATAGACAGACAATTTTATTGTTTTCATTAGTATTCTAGTAAAAAATACATGAGAATTTAGGTACGGCATACATACATATGTATGTACATATGTAGGTACTATATATTTTATTTTTTTTTTTGTTTTTTTTTTTGTTTTCCATCGTCTACTAAAGTAAGACCAAATAATAAATCGAAATGTAAAGTAAAATACAATAAATGCTAAAATATTTATTTAAAAGCGATTGATCGAACCTGAACAAACTAAACTACATGCACGTACAGTTACATATCTTAATGTAGAGACTTTTACAAACACAAATGGAAGGAACAAATACAAATAGAAAAAATCCCTGAAATGCTGTTAACAAACAATATCAAAACCAATGCCACGGCAATTGGTTATTTAACCGGACTCCAGTAAGTACACAAAAGCACATATGTATTACGTCCGCAGACGGAGAGACCAAGTTCTCCAAACAAATATATATAAAAAGGGTGTTTTTTTTTGAGCGAAAATTTTAAAATTGGGCATTCTGTTTATAGCAACAGCTGATTTAAAAGTTTCTGATAATAAATATATTCATACCGGAGCAACAATTGTAAATTGTTCAAATTTATTTAAAAGAAAAAATATTGTAAAACTTGAGAAACTTATTGTGCATTATGTGTATTTTATTGAACACTTTATCGTCTATCAGAGCGATTAAGAGCAGAAACTGTAAATGATTTTTGCAACAACTTTACTCTTAACGACAATACGTACCCTTTACACAATAAGTTAATGATTTTTCAAATTGATACCAATCCTTCTTCTTGCTAAACCATTACAGTTAAATGGCGTCTAGTATTTACGCTGAAGCAAAGCGAATTCGCATCAGATGGCCTAAATTCGGACAGAATTTTTTTTATCCATTTTTTTATATTAGGTTTGACATTACGCTTGCCAAAAAGAGGGAGAAAATTATTTTGTATGTATGGAGTTTAACAGTTACGTAGTCAAAAAAATAATCAGGTGATTGACTGAAGCCATCTGATATAAATTGCGCTGAAATGACCTACCTAAAATAAAGTGTTTAAGTTGTGTCATTAACAGTAATGTTAACTTAACTTTTAAACACAACATAGCTAAAAACATATGAAGTAGTGAGGAAGCCGCTATACTTAACGTGAAAGTAGCTAAAATAGCACTACTTTACAATAATAACAAAATCATTCGCATTTTACTTTACTTTCTAGCACTCTGTCAATATCGGATTTTTCAATTGCAAAGTGTTGACGCCGCGCTATTTAGGTTTACAAATAGCACTAGCAATAGTGATAAAAACATTACAGTCAAGTATGAGACATGATTTCTTAATATTGAAGTACCTTAATTTAAAAGCATTTATGTTGTAGTCATGTGGTTTTTAAAGGACGAATAAAAGAAAACAACTTACGGACAACTAATTCCACAAAATGGTCCTGTTAACTGACCTTTTAAGCCAACGTTCTAAGCATTATTTGTAGTATTTGTGAAAAGAAAGCCAATTTCATGGATTTAAAAAAAAGTTTTTCTGTATTTGGTTTTAATTTAAAATTTTCTGCATCTAAAAGAAACACCCTTTTTATATAAAAAATTTATGAAACATAACTCGACTAATAAACGTATTTTTTGCTTTTTTCATTTTCTCATTTTAAACAATAGTTACTCTCGTAGGTATAAACGTACATACATACATAAAAGACTTTCTATGAACCTAAGTTTAAAATGCATGTACGTATGTATCAGTGCACGATTTTATTCCTGCTGTTCTAAAGTATTCACGTGAAAAGTACATTTTTTAGCTATTCGGCGATAAAGCGGCTTAAAGCAATGTTATAGGACTTAGAAGAGTCAACTGCCTTTCTTTTAAACCAGAAATATT
This sequence comes from Paykullia maculata, assembly GCA_003055125.1. NCBI lineage: Eukaryota > Metazoa > Arthropoda > Insecta > Diptera > Rhinophoridae > Paykullia > Paykullia maculata. The sequence continues at coordinate 7,566 of NDXZ01014540.1, forward strand.
TAAAAACTAATTACATCCTAGTTTACTTAAGGTAATTTATCAATAGCAATCTAGCTATTTAACTATAGTTAAAAGTATACTTCCCATTTGTTTATATTTCAGCACTTGACACACACTTCTTTATTAAAAATATTAAAAAAATATAATTTATTACTTTACTGTACCCAGGTAATCTAGTAAGTAGACAGTTTAATTTTATATCTTTTATTTTTCAGTTAATTTTCATTTTAGATATAAAAATTTTAAATGAATTTAAACTTTCATCCACCAATAATCGCCAGAACCGTAGAGCAAGAGTTACGTTTATGAGTCTGTTTCATTACGTGTAAAATTTACAGTTGAATGGATACAAACAGTAAAGTTACAAGGAATGGTTGCCAACTCACATTTGACCATATAAACGTGATATGACTTGATTACTTGCTGTTACACTAAATTCAGTTAGTTACATCATAATCAATACTTTTAGTTTAAAAAAAATTTAACTTAAAAGAGAAAATATAAAAAAAAATTTTGGAAAAATAAGAAATGAATAAAGAAATACTTTGTAGCTACAGTAATGAAAGGGGAGGAAAAATCATACAAGTTAATTTGGTTGTCTTCAATAGCTGGAAAATATTTTCGAAAACGGACGCTGTAAAATATTTATTTATACCCTTCACTAAAGTTGGCAATGTTTATACATATAAGTTTGTCATTTCGATTGTAACTTATACGATACTCGTTTGCGACCCTTTAAATATATATTCTAGATACTTTTAGATAGGGAAGTCGATTTAGCCATATCTGTCTGTCCGTGTAAATGAATTTTTTTTAGTTCCTATAGGTCATCCAGACTTTTTGACAATAAATAGCTGAGATATAAGGCAAAAATTTTTTAATATTTCACACAAAAATTAATATTTTTAGCTTATATACAAGTTATGGCACAGCCTAATATCGCAATTTTATTTTATTTTTTTTATTTTCTTCCAAAGTGCAATCAAATGCTTCTTTTTACATAATTTTAAAATTTATTATGTGAAAGTATTGTCTAACCTTAATGAAGGACATCTTTAAGAACAGAAATTAGTAACTTCCCAGCAAAAACTGGGTAATGAATTGCTCTTACTCAATAACATACTTTTCAATAAGTATTAAATACCGTCTGCATTACTAAGAAGTAGTTTTTTAATAACAAGTTTATATTGTTAAAAGTAAGAATTTATTTGTCAGATATATAAAAGTAAATAAATGCTGCATAAACTTTGGCTGAAAAAATTGTTAGGAGCCACTTAAATTAGTTATTATGATTCTTATTTGGGTTAACATACTTTAAGTATAAGTAATTATATTTTCGACGGATGTTTATAAATTTTATGACGGTTTTCAACCCCAATATTAAGACGTTTTCTAAGTGTTTCTGTAAAACGTAACGTACAGAAGTAACAAATTTCAGTTTCGTTCTTAGGAAGCCGAATATAATACATTATTAATAATGAGTTCGGTAAGCTCAAACAATCAATTTGATATTTGACTTATAATGTTTTAAATGTATTGCATCATATAATTTCTGATTAATAATCCAAAGAGCTGCTTTATTTGTTGATAGTAAGTAGTTACGAATTGACATTAGAGTAATGACTTTACAAAATCCCTGTTTGTAAGCAAGGGTGGTAATAACTTATTTAAGTCCCTATTTGTAAGCGAGCGAGATAAGTACTTGCCTCCAATGACATCGCCGTGTGAAAGTTATGGAATAAAATGCCAAAAGGTAAGTAGCGCAACTACTTCATTTTTATCATTTTAACTCATTACAAAGCAATGCAAGTTATTGCTGGATTGTTTTGATACATCTCAAATATTATCAAAAAATTAATTTTAATTTCAAAATACATTTTTAATAAAGACATCTTGTTAAATTTTTGTAATTTATTTTTTGCTTTTAATTTTCCTGTCGCTCCATTAATAATACATACATACATACATGTACATTAGGGTGGGTCAATTTTTTTCATCAAAAATCGTATAGCAAAAACGTAATCTACGAGAAATTCTAAGAAAAATTTCCCAAGAAACCATAGATCTGTGATTAAATCTTATCCCGCGCATATCGACCTAAAATTTTTCTGCTCCCATTAATAAAATAAAATATTGTATTTTTCTTTCGAAGAAAGTTATAAATACGCATACTTAATTATTTTTGTTTCAATAATTAAGTATACGTATTATAAAGTTTCTTAAGAAAATTTTTTTTATTGCTTTAAATATTTTGTAGCAGTTTATAAATAAAAATATTAATTTTTTTAATAAGGAAAGCCTGTAAAAACTTTTATCTTAAAAGAAAACTCAAAATTATTATCTTGGCTCCCAACACATTCCTGTCAATGAAAATTTTACACAAATCAGGAAGTGGAGCAATATTTACAACATATTTTCGGACTTGAGTGGGATCAAAAATCGTTTTAGACCTATGGTTTCTAGAGCAAAGTTGCTTAGATTTCTTAGTAGGATCATTGATCTGGTCTAAGCAACCAGTAAAATGCAGCATAAAGACAGCTTGAAATCTAACAACAAACCATAAAATTTAAACAATAATGTCAATACGACAAATAAATATTTTCTTGTTTTAAAAAAATTTTATTTTTTAATGATATGAATTTAGTCCATTAAGATTTTTCGTTCATATCTTTGCAGATTCTGGGCCAATTAGTCCCTGCACACAACTATAACAAACATATCTGTAGGTTATCCAAAAGCTGCAAAATATGATTATTTGTGTGAAAAATAAAAAAAGGCAGTCGTCTTTCTTGCTTATATCTCAGTCAGTTATTTATTCTTTCTATAGAAGTCTATAGTGAATAGTAATTCCCAGTATCAGTCTGGGATTTTTTCAATCGGGCGTCTATGCCAATGTCCTATAACAAAAATTTATTAACTTACAAAACACTCAAAAAAACATTTTCCCTTGAACATTGTTCAACCATTTCAAGCAAACTTCCCTTTACAAAATTGTTTAAAGCCAATTAGCTGCACATCCTTGTTAATAAAAAAATGAAATTTTAACAAAAATAAATGTTATAAAAAGAATCATTAAATGCAACTGAGTTTGCTTCCGAAAAGAAATACAATAAAAATCTAACAAAAAAGTGTTTCTTTTTTTTCAATAAATAAATAGTTGTAGTTGATTTAACTGTTGTTAATTGTTTTTTATTTCTACTCTTTTTACATTTAACGATGTTGCGAAAAACATGAATCAGCCAACACAATAACACAAATATTTAGTAACAATTTATTGTTAAAATATTCGTATCTTGTGCGATTGACAATGTGCTGATAGACAAATGATTGATTGCTTTAAAACAAACTCATCAAGTGCCCCCCCAAAAAAA
>NDXZ01014543.1:7137-20874 GCA_003055125.1 Paykullia maculata
CGAATATAGCGCTTTTACTTGTTTTTTTTTTTTATTAAATAAACAGTTTTGTTCTCAATAAATGTGCATCTCTTTCTGTGGTTACAATTTTTATATAAAAACCAAACACAATTTATTTTAGACAAAATCCTTAATATCTCAAAACACGAAATTTCAACTTAAGCCATTATGATGTGTTGCCACAGATATATACTTTTATTCTTTCATGTATAACCAAAATTAAAGAATAAGTTGGTATTTGATTATCTCTTTTAAAAACGAATTAAATAATAACTTATTCAATTTGGTTTTCAAATAAATTAACAGCAGATGATGAACTTACACTATCATATTTGGATTTGCAGTTTGATGAGAGTACTGATGATGAAACCGTAGCAAGTAAATGTCGAAAATGCATTCCACTCGGCTGGTATCGGGAAACTTACTTTTTCAGAATATTCTTTATTCAAATTGAAGAAATTTAAAAAATGAATTTTAGCCAGAATAAATAAAAAATTTATTAAATATTTTTATTTATTCTGGCTAAAATTCATTTCATTTTAAATTTCTTTATTATGAAGAAATTAATTTTTTGTTTGTGATAATTGAAAGAATATTCTGAAAATGTAAGTTTCCCGACGAGTGGAATGTTTTTTTCGAAACCAGCTACGGTTTCATCATCAGCACTCTTTGATCGGTATTTTAGAGTTGTATGTAAATATCAACTATTTTACTCACAGTTTATTAGGAAATAGAATGTGGTGATTGATATTCGCTAATATTCATAGTTTCTATCACAAGTTGAGTGAGAACGAAATTTACCACAGCCATTTAAAACTATTTTCTGTTTATCTTTTTTAAACATTATCACACATATTTATTACTTACATATTTGTCCTGCTATGTTGAAAAAAGTAAAATAAGTTCGACTAAAAAATTTAAAATTATTACTAAAAATATTAAATAAATAAGTAAAAATAAATAAATAAATAAATAAATAAAATAAATAAATATAAAAACGATCGATCGATCGATTGTTGAGAATCGTTAGAAAAGATGTAACACAATAATAGCAGATGAGTTTTTATTTAAATTTTATTAAATAATTTGGTGAAGGCAAAATATTTCGTTTGCAAAAAACTACATAAAACATCCTTATAGCGTAGACAGACGACAGCGTTAATTTCCATTAAAAACTAACTAATATGAATTAAAATTTTACTCTGACAGACGACAGTTTTTGCATTTAGTAAACAGCTGTTTGTTTTTCAACCAATTTTTTTTATCATTTACTTCGAGATCAAATGGATAGAAGGCAGAAAATACGACTAGCAGCTATGCTGCAATATTTTTTTGAAAAAATGCTGAAATCACTACTGCTGAAACTGCTTCATAATGTAAAAAATTGTACATGCACTAGCAACCATTATTTTGAACATGTTGCTACAAGTTGGGATCGCAGTAGGACACTCTGAAATAAGAGACATGCAATATTAACTTTGTAAATGTGCCCATTCATTTTTGTACGTGGCAAATCGGTGGCACGTTCCATCCACAGCTCCAACAGAACCTGTGCATCGCTATCGCACCACACACTTTGTTCTTTTCCTAGAAAATCTTAAAATGGAAATCATATGTTTATATTTTAATATTTCTTTTTTTTTTTTTTGCTTAAAACAATTGATTTTAAATCCATTTTAATTTTATAATTTTCAACAATTTGACGGTTTTGCGATATTAAAATAGCTAAATTCAGTATAAATTCACTGCGATTTCGTTTATTTACGGCAAACCTAATACACATTGATTTGGGGATAATTCACAAGTTAATTTGAACTAAGACTGCTAATGCAAATTAACGCTGTCGTCTGTCTACGCTATTAGTATCATTTGAATATTAGAAGAAGGAAAGTTTGTTATAGACTTATAATTGCAGTTTTTTAATGGTTTTTTTTTATTAAATAAGAATTTAGCAAAAAAAGAACGTTTTTAACGAACTTTTAATATAAAGTTTTTATTTAATGCTGTTATTAAAAAGAAAAAAAACACGAGAAAGATTAATTATTAAAACAAGTCTTTTTTTAAATAATTTAGCAGTTTTGTAATTTGCAAATATTAACAATAAATAATAGAAATTATGATTTAAAATAATACGATTACATGTAAAATATGTGTTAACATTAAGGCAAAGTTCATATCTGAGGGCGTAAAAGTAATTTTTCTTTTCTTAATTGCTTTGAAGATAATAATCATGAACGTTGCACCAAAATATTTAGAAAAAATTAAATAAAAACGAAACACTGCTTTTGGGGCCAGACATTATTTGACACAAATAAATAAAATAAACAACTACACGTAAGGGAAAGGAAAAACATTTTAGAAAAAATATAAAGGATCTACAAAAAAAAAACCAAAAAGAAAAGAGGAAGTAATAAAAAACTAAAGTGGAAGGAAGAAATTCTAATATGTGGCTTACTTTACTTAGCAAAAAATAAAAGAAAAAAAAGTATACAAAAATATATACACATGTGCCTGCAAAAACACTTTAGTTGCAGGACAAGCATTGTCGTGAATATAAAATATAGCTAAAAAGAACGTAACAGTATAGGACAAAATCGAGCAAAGATGTAAGGGTTTTCCATAGTTAAATTAAAGTTTTTCTTTTAAAGACATACATACTTATACTGCTTTAATAGACATACATACGTATGTGTATAATGTTGAGTTTGCATATTTGTTTGCGTTATAAGTGTTTGGGTAATATGCTGCTTTTAAAATTTATGTATGCATGTATATTAAAAGTTTACAAACACAAAAACACACTCAAACATTTTCACTTAAAAAAAAAGAAAATATATAAAGTTCTCTAAAGTACTTTTTTGTATGGATGCGTAGGTATATGCATATGTGAATAATATGCAACAGTAGCATCATCATCATCGTCAACAACAACAACAACTGCAAATGCAACAATAACAACAGCAACAAGAGGCCAAGTCTCATCAACATAGAGTTTAATAGTTGAGACTTATAAGCCTTTCATTTAACATAGCAAATCAGGCAGGCAGTCAGTTACAACAACTAACAAATGCAAAGCAATCAAGCAACAGAGTCACTTGTGCCAATTTCGAAAGCAATTTACTTATGAACACAAAAACAAAAGAAAAACACACATACACGTGTGTAAGAAAAACAAAAAGAGAAGGATTTTGTTTATCACTGCAATTTATCTAGTACCCTAACTTGTTAGAACTAAAGCTAGCACTCGACAGTATCCAAAATGTATTTTTAAGGGACAGACAAATGGATGAATGGAAAATAAGCACACATACATACTTACATTTATAAATACATATTCTAATATAAGATCTTTTATTGTTTCCTAAGAATTTAAAAAATGTTCGCTTTTAAAACTTTTATTTTTCCATTTGTTACAGCGCACAAGTACCTCTTTGTGGGGTGAATGGATGGGTGTTTTGCACGGTGATGAAATCGAGTATTTCTTTGGTCAGCCATTAAACACATCACTGCAATATCGTCCTGTGGAACGGGAGTTGGGTAAACGTATGCTCAATTCAGTTATTGAATTTGCCAAAACGGGGTGAGTTGGAGATTGAAAATAATATTGCATTTTATAAGAGTACTTAGAGCGTTATATTAAAATGATTTACAAAAATAATAATCTTGTATTGAAAAAATTAATAAACATTTGTGTTAAGATAGGCTTTTTGTAAAGGAATCCTGATTTTATATTATGATGCAAAAAAAAAACAAAGCGGAACATATAAGTAAGAGGAAAATTTTTTAATTTTAAAGAAGAACTCACATAAAAAAAGGGCCAAATGAGCAATTTGTTTTTAAAATAAAATCGTATGTTAAATGTTATGTAAAAGAAGATTTAATAATTTAGTTAATCTTGTACATAACCGTAACAAATAGCTTAAAAAACTCTTAAGCTGAACGAAACCAGCTTAATATAATTATTATGAAACGTTATAAAAGAATAGCTCACGAATGCATGTTTGTTTGGTGTCAAACAAATTGCAAAAACACATAAACGACTAGATGTAGGGTAATGAAACAAATATTTTATAACAAATAAAAAATAAGTTTAAAAAATAAACCCGATCAACAGTGGTTTCAATTACAAATTTAGCACGAAAAAAGTCATAACTTTATTTAGAAGTACCTAGAATCATACAAATTTGTACGAACATATGACTTGGTATGGCACGATTCAATTGGCAAATTCAATGGTAGTGTGGGTGTGGCACTATCCATATAAAATTCACTGACATAGGACCTGCAAATTCATATCACTATGATTGATATAACTATGTGTTAATTTGTGTTTTTTGTTTAGTCACACTGTTTAAATATTCACGGCAAACACAAGAAATACCAATCTGATAATAATACAGAAAGACACAATAACATTTAGAGTATTTGCTATCAATGTACAATGCCAGCGCTTCTTCACTGCTATACGGTATTAGTCTATTATATAGCGTACTTAACAATGTTTTTTGTTCTTAATAACTTTTTTTGAAAGACATTAATGGCTCTAAAAACGTCTCAAGCAACTCTTTTGCCTAAATTATAAAGACAACTTGCAGCAGCAAACGTTATATCTGTTGGGGAGCAAGTGTTTACAAGAGACTTTCTTTTTCGATTGTTTCAGTCTTTATCCTCGTGAAAAGGCTTTACTAGGAAAGACTACAAAAACTCTTTGTTCTATGTGAATGCGTCAACATTTTTTTACAGCTTGACAACCAAATTTCATTTTCATTTTCTATACTTTTGATAAAAATGCAAAATAAACGGAAGATTTTTTTCTTTTGATCCTTTTCTGCGTACTAAAACACTCGATATAAAGTGCAGCTGATTTTTTACACATTTAACAGTCTGCATGTTATAGATAATAACGACATAAAAATAGGAGCGTAAGCTGGTGAAATTCACATTTAGAAGTATAAAACAATTAAACGTTTAACGAAAGCATTTCAATTTTCATACACTTTTTGCTTAAACGATATGCTGAATTAACGGCACACATTTGTACCATCAGAAAAACTTTTTCACGCTAAACTTGTTATTGGAACCACTATGTGAACTCTGAAAAATCACATTTAGAAAATTATGACACAAGAAAATATTCTTATCTTTAATTGTTTTGTGCAAACTGATTAATATTTGTCGTCTATTAAATAATCAATTTACACGAAATATATTTTAATGTAGGGTAAAACAGCCAAACAGTTTAAAAATAATAATAATAATTCTATAAACTTTTACAAAAAATATAGTAGACTTGTACTATTATTAACACCTTTGAAACATGACGCAAAGAAATATTTATTTAAATAAACAATAAAAAAAAGTTCTCTTAAAAAATTACAACAAGTGTCTAAAGTTAATTTAAACTTTACCAAAATATTTATTAAAATTTAAAAATAATAATATAAGCAAAGTTAAAACTTCATATCTTTAAATATTTACGTTCGAAATATAAGGAAATGTGTTCAAGTTTTAAATCTTACCATTAATTATCTAACAATTTATTTGCTAGTCTTTATTTAAGTTATACAATTATACGTAAAATGGTGACTTAAAATATATTCTAAATTTAAAAATCATTTTTATTTGAAAAATATTTTTATTTTATTTTACTCGATTAATCGAATAGTTTTATTCCAACGACAACCTTACATTTAGTTATTCCCTTAACCCCCATACATAAAAAAAATATGAGAAGTCTGTTTATCATCTAAACGCTCATAAAGCTGGCAAATATGTGAATATTTGGCTGACTTAAAAATAACAAATAATTTTGTGGTGTAGGGTGGCATATAACAGTCTTGACCGCCTTTTTTAAAAAGCAGTACAAAAATATATTCTCAGCAACCACCACATGTTGGCATATGCAAATGTAAAATTTTGTACTGTCATCAGTTTAGCCAACAACCAAAATATAATGTATAACAGTTTAACATTTAAAAGCTTTTATATTCTAAACCCACCAACATTCAGTGGTGGGTTTGTATTTATATCGCTCACAGCATGTTAAAAGTAACTAAATAATTTATTATATTTTCCAGTAATCCTGCTGTTGATGGTGAAGATTGGCCAAATTTCTCGAAAGAAGATCCCGTTTATTATGTCTTCAGTACAGATGAAAAAATTGAAAAACTGCAAAGAGGTCCATTGGCCAAACGGTGCTCATTCTGGAATGATTATCTACCGAAAGTACGAAGTTGGGTTGGTAAGTGTCGATACTTTTCCCTTAACTGTTATGTTTAATGGAAAAAGCTTTTTTAAGTCTAAATAAAACAGTTGAGTTAAGAACCTTTGAGGGAATTAAAGCTTAAAGGAAATTTTTATTTTGGAGTTAATTTATATGTTTGTACGTATTTGAAGTTTTGTAGTTAATAATCTTCAAAATCTTTTTACATTTATGGCGACCGGAAATTATAATTTATTGTTGTTTTTTTTTCGTTTGTTTGTTGTGTGTATAGTTTTTGTATACAATTAATGATTTTTTTCGTGTTGTAGTTGTAGCCAATTAGACAAAAACATATTAAGCTTTTTTTGTAAAAAACCCTAGTACATCCATATGAGAAATTTATTAATTCACTTTGTATTTATGTGTTAATTGTTAGTTTGTTTAGTTTGTTTCTAGGCGCTTTTTTATTTTTAATGTCTTTTGTTATTAATATGAATATCAGTTTCTAATGTAGATCGTACCAGGAAATGTTAAACATTTTATTCCTTTTTCTCTAAAGACATGTTTTCGAACTTAAGTAAAGATATGTATTTTGATATCAACTGTTGAAAAATCGTAATATGTAGATTTTTTTTTAATATCTCATGGTCGGGTTAAATTTTTAGATCTGCCTATACATACTGACACAGTTTAATCGCACTGGGTTTAAAAAAAACGAGTCGCTAAATATGTATATTTAATGCCGATGAGAGCAGTTTCTACATAGAGTTTTTTATTTAAATTTAAGCAAAGTTTTACATAAATATTTAATTCTGTTGAAGGTTGCTCCGTTTTATTGATAGCACTGAGCGACAAGACAGGTTAATTTTTATTGGGGCAGTAACAAAATCAAGAGAGTATTAGATAAATGACTCTTTCGATTAATTGTCACAAAAATTTTAAGAGAAAATTATTGTTTGTCAAAAGCAATCCTAAGTGCAAAAACTGCATGAAATACTCTTTTGTTTGTTTGCTTTTTGTTAATTTAGCTAGTATTTTTTGTAATGTTTGGATACTATATCATATAAATCAATTTGAAAAATATTAGTAAATATTTTTTTATTAACCCTTGCATTACCATTACCATTACATATGTGTCATACGCGTTAATATTTTATTTCGTAAAATAATAATTAAAAACAGAACGACGTCGTTTCAATTCAATTTGAATTTTATTTCTATTTCAATTCTATAATTCAAAAAGTATTGACAAATAATATAAAACAAATGTAGTTCTAAAATTATTTCAGTGTGACATATGTATGTATATGTATATGAGGGGTCCATAACCAATTTCAACAATTCCATTAGAATAGTTTCTTCGAAAAATTAATAGGTTTAATTAAACCAAAGGATCAAAAGGATATATTAATTTTTTTAAACGGTTGTTGTGGTAAAATAGTTGTCTAGGAACAACACAATCATAAATAAATTAATATATCTGACAGTTATATTTTAAACTATTTAGATAACAAATTCGGAATTGTTGCGTTGTGATCCAAACCATCGTATTTATTTCATTTTATTATAAACTAAAGCGGAATTGTTTTCTTTTGATATGAATTAGTTTGGAATTATGGCTTTTTGCTTTAAATTAAATTCTAATTATAAATTTGAATTGTATATGTTTTATAGAAAACATACAAACACTTTATTTATGATATGTAATAAATTCCAATTTCTGCATTAAATTCAAGTTTTACAAAAATCAAAATTGTGTTTACTCTCTCACTTTAGTGTCCTCCTCCAAAGAATCACATATAGTCAAAATTGTGTTTACTCTCTCATTTTAGTGTCCTCCTCCAAAGAATCACATATAGTTATGTTATATGCTTCACTGGCACTATTTCCTTGTTAGCCTAAAAATAACTTTGAATGATATTTTAACTCTGAAATGTTTGACTATTGCTGGCAATAATGTTTTTCTAATATTTTAGAGTTACTGTAACTATAAAGTTAATGTTTGCCAATTATTTTTCACACGGAAATGTTGCCATTATTTTTGGTATTGAAAGACCGTAAAGTTACTGACATTTATTATAATTTAAAATACTAGTTACAAAGATTTTAATACATATGTACAATTAGATTCTGTCAAAAAAAAAAATAAAACGAAAAATTCAAAAGTAAAATAATTGCGTTTTGATAGGGATCTTACGAGGAAAAAAATACATAAACAGTGTGTAAAGCCTGCTTAAAGGATGGTGTTCTCCCGTTAATTCAAGGTGGGTTTAACAATTTGACTGCAAAAAAAGGAAATTTTTTCTCTCTTTTTTATACCCTTCACACATGTGGTAAGGGTATATATAGGTTTGTCATTCCGTTTTTAATTTCTTCAATATTTATTTGCGACCCTATAAAGTATATATTTTCGAGATCCTTATAAATAGGAAAGTCGATTTAGCCATGTCCGTCTGTCCGTGTGTATGCTGAAATCAAGTTAACGTAGCTCCCATAGGTCACTCAGGGTTGCATGTGGTATCAAATGCTTTGGAAAAAATCGGTATTGAAAACTTTTGATATACCTTGTAATCAGTTGATGAGTTTCCGCTACTGTCTAACTTAACCTTGTTATAACCAATTAGAGAAATTCTGTAAATTTTAAACTAAGAAGAAACACCTAATAAATAATTTATACGTATATAGTATTATTACATATTAAAAGTAGATTCTTTGTGACAACTGGATTTTTTGCCAAACAAATTTATATTTGCGCTTAAAAAGTTTCTAGAGCTAGAGTTAACAATTGACAATATTGACTAAACATTGAATGTTCAAAATCTTATTTTAACCCTACACGCAAAGATAAAACATGGTTGAGTATAGTTACGGTAATATGATCACAGACAATTTTAAAATTCTATGATTACTGCAATCATTATATGATTGCCACAATCATATTAGAATATATGATAACGATAATCAAAGAGCATCATGTATATGATTATCCGTAACAAGTTTATAATTTGGACAATCATATAACGATTTTCGCAACTATATAATGATTCTCGCAACCATATTTATGATTATGGTATTGACGTAAAATATGACTCTAGCCATATTATGATTGTGGCAGTAATCATAGAATTTTAAAATTGTCTGTGATCATATTACCGTAACCATACTCAACCATTTTTTTTCCTTGCGTATATGACTGGCAATGGCTCTTGCTTTCTCTGTGTAAATAATATAGTTTTTTTTTCAAAGAATTTAGTTAAATACTAAACTCTATGCTCCTATATCAAAATTGATGTTCCTAGCGGAAATGGGTGTGGCATGCCAACTTTTACGTCCGCCTTTGAAATTAGGGATTTACCTAAATTAGTTTAAAAATAACATGAAATATGCATATTAGCACTCTTTTTTACAATATTGGTGGTGGGCATACAAAATTCGGCACAGCTATACACAACGTTCTTACTTACTTCCATGCAATTAATTTTTTCTAATTTTTATATCTCTTTTATTTACAACTCCCAGCATTATTTTATTTCATCTCCAATTTGGGAATTAAAAAAGTTTGCATAGATCAAATCTAAGTTTATTTGAATCACATTTTTATTGTAATTTTGTTATATGAAATTAGTCTTAATATATTTTGAAAGTTTTAAAAAAAGCCAGGATAACAAATTTTGGTGCAGAGATTTGTGGTGAAATACTGAAACTGAAAAAAACTTTTAAAAAATTCGATAAACATATTTGTGTTAATATAAACCTGTTTTTATTACATTTTGTTTAAACAAGAAAATTTTTAATTGAGTTATAACCGAACAAATTGAAACAATAGTGAATTTATTCTTGTTCTGTATTTTGTTAAAAAAATATGGTCACCGTAATTATAAGCATCAGTAAAAACACAAAGTACCCATTCCCCAACAATTTTGATGCATGATATGAAAATTTACGAAATTAAATTTGAAAATTTAAATAATTGAATCCAACCGGTCAGTTTATGCAGTTATAAATGCCTCATTAAAATATAAGTTGATGCTAACGGAAAAATAATAAAAAGTCTAAATAGGAAATGCCGTCTGTTTTAATAATATAACTTAAACAAATTTGCATAAAACCAAATTTCAACTTTAATAAATCAAAATCAAACCATTTTTAATAGTAGTTGTCTTGCAAACTGCTTACTTGACTAAAAATAAATTTATGACATAAGCAGGCTCATCTTATCTTTGCATATAAATAAATACATTTTTAAATATTCAATATACAAGTTTTTTCTTTTCTTAACAAATCAGAATTTAGCACAATTTATGTAGATCTAAAAATAAAGGTGTTTCAATTTTTGCAGTCGTGTGTGAAATCATGAAATCACAACATCTTTGATATTTAACCTAAAACAGTATAATGAAATAAAATATGTTAAGCAAATATCAACAACATTTTGCAAGAAAAAATAATAAGTCAAAATTTTTCTATAGAGAAAAAAATATATCAAATATTTTTTATAAAAGAATAGAATTATTAAAAAATAATCCCTAACAATTATTTACTTTATTAAAATTTTTTTTTGTAGTTTCGATAAAAAAAGGGTTTGAAAAATACTAAGTTTTCAACAAATTCCAAAAACTTTTTTTTTAATTAGAGAATTTTATTGCAGTTTGGGAATCCCTGTGCTTAAGTTTGCTACTGATTTTGAATTTGTTGTTCTTAACTTGTATTATATATTTTTATTGCTTTCCAAATTTATTGAGGACTTTTTCGCCAAATTTCTCATTAATCAAAAATAATTAAATGAAAAAATGATGTTTTCTGGAATTAGTTATCGATAAAAATAAAATTCAAAAAATACTGGAAAAATAATAAATTAATGGAACCTCTTGAAGCACCACAAATGTTAAAAAATGACAAACACCATTAACGTCATTATCATAATTCTTTTTTGCTGACTATTTTTTTAAATGAATTAATGTTCTCTAAAACAAACAGAAATATTTTTGTTGTGAAACCAAAACCAATAAAAACCTTAAATAATTCAATAGAAATCAAACGGCAAAAAAATAGGAAAGAACTAATCGTTGAGTTAAACCATAAAATAAGTCAAAAATAAATTTTCGATAAAAATAAAATTCAAAGAATTGTTTTTTTTTTAAAGAAATTCAGATGCTAATGGGACACGCCTCGTAGGAATTATAAGTGTTTGGGCTTGTTATTTATTATTGTTTTGTAAACATGTAGTTTTTAACTTTGGTTTTGGTTAGATGACAATTTTAAGAATATTGAAAATATTCCATAAGTGTAGAAACAAATTTATAAAAAAAACAATTTTTATCTCAGCGTGTCAAGTTAACGAACTATCAGGGATAAATGGTTGTTTTTGTTTTGACTAAAAATTTTGATAAGACTTTTTGTCATATTTAACGCAAATGTAAACATAGTAAATTAGCTTTAAAAATTTGTCAAAATTGTTGTTATTTTATTATTATTTAAACTAAGTTAATTAAATGGCACCTCTGTTAAACGAAATGCGAGTATTAATTTACCACTAGCACTTTATAGTCCCACCATAGATAAAACTAATAGTATTGCTTTTGATCCGACTAAAAATTACTGGCATTAACATATATTATGTCCTGTAGTTCCTATTAGGAATACTGGCGTTTATACGACGATAGATGGAATGTAACTATACCGTTAACTTAACATAAAGATAGAAATACTCTTATGCACGTTTACGTTTAAAAGTAAGTTTCAAAATGTAAAACATTACATTACATTTACTTCACATAACATTTAAAGTAGATTTTGTAGAATTTGTTTTTTGGTTTTTGAACATATTTTTAAATGTTTTTTGCATTTTTTAATAAGTTTAACATAGAGTTTTTGCTTAAGCACACAACATTTGTTACTTAAAAATTGGTTTAAAAATCGCTTACTTATTTGGCATAAGAAACCAACAAAATGCATTTATGTATGTATATATGTATGTAGACAGCTTAAACCAACAACAAACCCAATAATTTTAAAATATTTACAAATCGCACACCCAGTTCAAAAGTGACACAACTCAAAATTTTCATTTTTTTAATTTATATGCTTAAACTATGCACAATACACTTGTTTATCTGTAAGAAAAAAATCAGTGAATTTTTTTGTTGTTAACTGTTGCTAAAAAACAGTTATGTCTTTCTTTATGTCTCAATTGGTATAAAGTTGCAATTCATAGAAGTGACTTATTTTTAGTTGTGTCAGAAAATATATTGGTAATAGATCCCTACGCTAAGTACTTAATAGTTTTAATTCGAATTCAATGGTCCAACGTTTTTGTTTTTAACTATTTTTACTTTCGTCAAAAACAGCTTGTTTCGATTTCTGAAAAATTAAAAATTTTGAATTGTGTCACTTTTGAACTGGGTGTGCGATTGATTTTTTTTATATTATAGAATATATGTGCAATATTTTTTGTTGTTCCTCCGGAGCATGAATATATAAATTTGTGGGCTTTTTCAGACCTAAACATGCAACATATAGCTGTCCCTGTGAAAAACATAATTATGTTAAATTTAAGGTCTGTCTTGAAGGTCCTATGTTTTAAATTTTATCTAAATTGTTCCATTAGTTTATTATCAAATTAATTTTTCCGCTTTTCCCTCTTTTGGGTACTTTTTCCATAACTATCCAAGTATAGTAGTAAAAGCAACTATAAACCTTTTTATAAATTACAACACATATATCAAAAAATATTTTAGCTAAAATAAATATCAAAATAAGTACGATTTTTATCCCTTATAAGTATATTTGAATTTCAAGAACCAAGTTTTTATATATTGTTAAGTGTCGTAAAAAAATTTTACCGACTAGAAATTTACAATCGATTATTGGTAAAACGGATTAGTAGATTTTACAAGAAAAGTAATTTTTTTAGTCCGATTGCAAGTTTGTTTTAAAATATTTTTTATTAAAAATTAAATAAAAACGTACCTAAACATCCTTTGCCCAGATGTGCTATTTGCAAAGAATTCTTAGCCATTCTTAAATTGTAGTAGTACGAATAACATTAGGAATTCTTTAAAATACGTTCATACAGTTTAAAAAAATAGGGAACATTGTTAAATAGTGCTAAACTAGTCATTGGGGTGCTGTAGTACTTTTGTTTTTAAAGTTCAATTATTTTTCACACCTGATAACGACTTGCTAAACGAAAAATAATATAATTCTTTTTATATATTAATATCAGATCTAATTCGTTGTATTAAGCTCGGCCTTCATGTAAAATTTAAGGTTTATATTTCATTGAATAGTTTTTATTAAAATAGTTTGTCTGTAATCGCTTAAAATTTAAAAATATATTTTTTTAATTAAAAAAATGTTAACTTTAAAAATAATATAAAAACGTTTTCTAAAGTTCATTTGCTGTTATTTTCAAGCAAAACGATACATTTACGTTAAAGTAATATGACCTTAATATAAAACAAAATTTTACTAATTCCTTTTCTTTATACCCTTCACACACACATGTGTTAAGGGTATATATAGGTTTGTCATTC
>NDXZ01014553.1:0-11190 GCA_003055125.1 Paykullia maculata
CCAAAAAAGATGACTTCCGTCTGTTAAAATCAAGTTTTCTCAGCCACCGGATGTTGTACGGACGCGTTATTGGTATCAAATAATCAGAAATTAGACAGGCCTTTTGAGAAATAAAAAAAAAATTTTCGAGATATGAGCAAAAAAAATTTTTCCCGAGATATCGGCAAAAAAAATTCTTTTTTTTACGGAAATACACGTAGTGAAGGGTATATAAGATTTGGCAACGCCAAATATAACGCTCTTACTTCTTTTTAAATGACAAATTTACTTGGTGACAACATTATTGGCCAGATTTAGGATCCTATTTGAAAGGCTTTAAATCATACTTAGCGCAAAAATGGCGTTCTCTCTGGTCGTTAACTTTAGGCTACTGGATTGGTTAAAACCTGTACGTGTGCCGGCTTAAGACCCTACATTAAATTCGCAAAAGTCCAAACTTTTGTTTACCGTGAGGTATCGATCGACTGCTTCGCGTTCATTTACACACTTTCACAGACAGCAGCGATGTGATGTGTCTTTGATGTACATGTGTTAATTGAGCGTTTATCGATTCAGTCATCTTAAAAATGTCAACCTGACATTTGCAGAAAAAATTAATTTTGGAAAAAGTAAAAGTTGATAGAAGCAGTACTTTTTAGTCGTTTAACTTGCCGTTGTTATTTGGCATCAGTGACTGAACAATAAACAACAGATATGACAGATGCCGCCACAGACTGTCAAAATCAACTCGCCCAAAAAATGCTTTCACAAAATCCTAAATACAGCTAGAAAGTTGTGCACAAATTTTCTTCATTATTTTTTTATTATTTCTTTAATTGTGAAAAAGATTTTATTAATGTAGAAAAAGAAGTTGTTGCATAAAAAACAAATAATTGTTTCTCTTAAAGCAGTTTATATCGTTGTTTTCAAGTTTTACATTTTTTCAACTGATAGGCCACCCCTAATGCCAATCTTGGCAAATAATCAAATGTCTTGTTGTCTGTCTTTCTGTCTAATACTTGTATACATTAGGATATGGATTTTATACGTAGACAGAGAGTAGATTTCATATGTCTGTTTGTAAAATGCAATGACTCTGTTACACAGACATGACTGTCATTAAACGAAATGTGCAAAATGCACATGAGAACGATAACATGTGTCTGATATAAACCCAACAACAACAACATACATTACGCAGTTAAATTTAAGTCAAATGCAGATAAAGCAGATATAGACTTTTACTGGCAACTAATTTCTAATATTTTTTTTGTTGTTTTTCGTCTTCATCTTTACGCATCATAATTTCATTATCTGGTTGAAACGACAAATAGACAGTCGTACCCTGCATTTCTGGCGTTTAATTGTACTTGTATTTGTTTGCTTAACTGACTCCAATTTGCCAGTTTTCAATCAGCATTTGGACACCACGATTTGTTTTTTTTTTGTTTTTTCTTTGAAATAAAGCAAAATGTTAATTTGTATCATATTGTTTCTTGGTAATCTATCGTGTAGTCAATTGACAAATCTTTTACAGTTTCGAAAAAAAATGTTAAGTACTTAATTGCTTTTCTTTATTCGGTCTTAGTTTCTTTAAACACATTATGAAGTCCTTTAATAAAACTAAATGGTTTTAAGTTCCTTTTGCTTAGAACTGCAGGGTAATCCAATCTGCTATTAAGTGTGAGCATATCTGTTTTCGTTTAGTAGTCATGTCTCTGAGTCTGTCATTTCATTTACACTTTTCATTAATATTACGTTGATAAGGTTAAATATTTACAAAAGCAACGACAAAAAAAAATTAAAAATTTATATCATTTTCCTTGTCTGATTGACTTTTCGATACATTTTCAGCTTGCAATTTTGCAGCAGTTTAAAACATAAATTTGTTTAAATGTGTGTACGAGAGCAGTTACACCCGTTTTGAAGTTTTTCCCATTTCCATAAAAAGTGTGGGTTTTTTGAATATTTTTTTTTTATTCTGTTCTTCCTATAATCTTTTCTGCCATTATTATTTATATGAAGTCGCAACAAAGAATTAAGATCAAAAAACAGCCTTATGAGATATAAATATTTTCTAGACACTGTGTGTCAGTGTGTGTATGTATGTAAGTTGTTATTCAGACACTATGGATTTCTCGTTGTTGATCTGTAGTATTGATTGATCTTTTATAATGCTCTCTTTGTTTGTGGAATTAAACAAATAATAAAGTCAACAAACCATGTAATTTTCTTGCTTTTGTCACAAAAATCTACTGACGACAATGGCTGGCCTAAAAAACCCCTAATGCTAAATACTACATGCATACATACATGCAAGCATACATATGTTTGTACGTACATATGTTTAGACCACATGTGAGGTCTCTCTCTTGTATGAGTTGTAAAGTACTTAGGGCCTATATGGGATTTATTTGGGATTAACAAATTGCTTTAAATGTTTAATATAATTTTGTTTTGTTGTTATTGTAACTGACATTGATATTTTTTCCATTGATAAGAATTTGGTTTTGAAATGCTAAATGATTTTATTTTATTTCTATTATTTTACAGGATTACACTTCATACTTTTCTCTTCGAGTCTTTATACAATTTTACACTTTAGCAGTATAAATTTCAAATATAATTTTGCCATGCTTTAAAGGAAATAGTTTGCATTATTTTAAAGAGTTTTTTTCTGTGTAGTTAAAGTTTATGTTAGTTTTTTTCTAATTTTTAGTACTTTTTTTGTTGTTTAAACTTATTCAGTTCAAAGTGCTCCAATTTCACACCTTAAACTTAAAAAAAAATCTTTTTTTAATGTGTTCTTAAGTAATAGTTAAAGGGAAAAAATAACTTAAATATAAAACCATAAGTCTAAGGTGATAACCATGCAATATTTAATGGTACACTGCAACAAATTTTGAAGGGCTAAACAAAACATGAATGATGAAAAAATAAATTTAAACAATTTTTTTACAGCAGCTTTTTTAGATTTTTGTGACACATGGTAATGTGAACAGAACCAAGTACATATTAAGGAAAGACTTAACATGCAAGAGCTCTTGTAAAATAATTCCAAATAAGCCAAAGCATTTGCAATAAAATATATCAAAATTATTAAAAAAATTGTTTGGCTTTAATAATTTAAATTTTATTTCTCAGTGTATTCGTTTACTTTACAAACATTTTTTTACGACCATTTTTTTCTAAACTTTATTGTTTTGTTTTCCACCTCTACTAAAGTTTATAGTTTAAGTTGGGTTTTTTTTTGATACAAAAAATCGAAACTAAGTAAACCTCTATTTAGTTTATTTTAAAAATCTAAGCAACATGAGTTTAAGTAATAAACTTTGGTCGTTAAAATCTAAATAAATAAAAAAATCATTCATACGAATCGCACAATTTTTTTTACTCATTTACTTGTGAATGCACTTGACTGTAGATATTTTATGCACCAGATACAAGTACTTAACCCTTTCCAGTCTTAAGGGTATTTATAGGCAGCCTCACAATGGCGAAATTTATCTTTTAGTAATCTTAGCTTAAATAAAAACCAGTTGCTTTTTTCTTAGAAAAAGCGTTAGGAGAGTTTGCGATAACACTTCAAAACGCCTATTCTTTTGCTTTAGAAAGGAAATCGAAATTTTCCGTGGTTTACCTCAAGTTTTTTAAAAGCGATCGTGTCCATTTAATGACGGTTTTAAATGAGTTAAAATTGCGTTAAGGTTTATGTTTAAAACAGAGGAAATATAAGTTACTGGCATTTCTTTATGGTTTCTCATTCGTTAGGAAATATCAAATATTTTTAGGTGGGTGTTTATTGTTAAATTTAAAAAAAAAATTAAAAATATTTATTATAAAACTATGTTGTTAAAAATTGACAAATGTTTTAAAATTTGTATATCATATTATAATTTTTGTTTAACAGTTTTGCTTTTTGCTAGACTCTATAACAAGTTGCTTAAATATTTACACGTTACTTTCTAGCTTTCTAAAAGTTGTCTGGTAATGAGTTATGTGCTTTACACATAATTTATATGAATAATTTTCTAAATTTCTGCATTTAAAATTTTAACAAAACTCATTTAATTGTTAAAATAAAATTAAACAAACCTGGGGAATAATCTGTGATGCCACCTAAAATATATGTTTGTTGAAGCAAAGTTGTATGCAAAAATATTTAGGTAACTTTTAAAAAAGTTTACCCCAAAATAATATTTAATATAAACATTACAAGAAAATCGAACTGCTGCTAACAGGCGTTTGTTTACAAACTTGTATCCCCCGTATGCAAACACAATACGTGCGTATGAGCAATTAAACATCAATTTGATATAGAGTATTTAGTGCTGATTCAAACGACTTTAAATAAATATAACTTTTAAAGTACAACTCACATTTATTTAAAACTTACAACATTTAAAGAGTAGGTAGGAGTCGGGTTTTTAGAATTTTTTAAAAAAGGAAAAAGTTTAAACGCAGATATAATCGGCTAAAGTTTACTGTATTAATTTTGATTTTGTATTAAATCGAGTTTGCTAATAAATAAGTAAATATTTTTTGATTGTCTCACAGTATTGCGATTAAGTTTTATTTTAATTCTTTATTTCAAAATAGTTTTAAAAATGCAATTCCTAACAAAAAGTTAAATCTTCTTGAAATTCTTCTTTAAAAACTTTGTTAAAAAACTTTAATTTGCTTAGCATTTTCGAGAAACGTAGATTTAAGAATAAATATTGTATTTATTTAAATCTAAATTACTTTTATAAATATATTTATGGCAAACGTTTAATAAACTAAAATTTTTTTTCGAGATTGAATTAAGTTCTATTATAATTTTTGGTACTTTTTTCTTTATATTCAATTTTTAATAAATTCTATGTTAACAAAACTTATTAAATTAAATTTATTAAAATTTAATTGTTGTATTCAATTAAAAAAACTTTAGGGCAAAATAGCTTTAGAAAACATTTCTACAAATTATAAATAACTATAATGATACAAATTTATTTAATTATTTCCTAACACCTTATCGTTTTTTAATTCTCTAATGTTTCATTTAAAGCAGCTTTAAAACTACTTTCAAAATTGTTTTTATTATTTTAATTTAACAAAACCGCTAATGTTATTTTGTCTTCCATTAAATCACTTTTGAAAATATTTTAAACGTTTTAACACCTTTATTGCAAAAACAAAAATTCATTCTATTCTTCATTCATCAGTTTATGAGTTTTTTTTTATGACAAAACAGTAAAAAAAAATTTAAATTACTCGTAACATCAATCAAGTCAACAAATAAAAATTTCGCAGAGATAAAAAAAACAAAATATTACTCTCCAACGACTAATTTCAGCGCTAAAATGGTTATTTTTACAACTTGCACCAAAAAAATCGCATAAAAAAGTGTAATAAAATAGAATGTTTATACTGTTTGGTATGTGTAATACATACATACATACATACATACATATAAACTAAGCTAATAAACATTTTAACAAAATTAAGACTCCTTCCTTACTTCCCCATCCTTTCAAAAAATAAAAAAACTAAACGAAAAGTAAAATTTTTGATTTAAAATGCCAGGAAATGGCAAAATGCCAAAACGACGAGAAGGAGAAAAAAAAACAAAATGGCAAAACTTTATCATTTATATTTTATACATTTGAATGAATAAATTTTGTATATAAAACAGGATACACAAGCATTCATATGTATATATGTATGTAAGTTCATATATCCTGTTCGCATGATGATTTATGTATGTGTGTGTGAGTGTTTGTAAGAATCTGTCTGTGTTTGTGCATAAATCATAACACTTTAGGACACTTTGTTGTTTGCGCTGAGTGTTTGTGTGTGCGTGTGGGTGTCTTCAAAACGTTTAAAAATTTAAGGAATTTTAAAAGAAGAAAATTCTCATTAAACATTAGGGAGTTTATAAAGCAAACAATTCTGTCAACAATACAAACAAAGCAGTAAAATTGTATTAGGAAAAAAAATATTTCTGAAAATAAGACAATTTTTTCAAATCATTTAGAAGAGAAATCAAATGAAATTAAAAAAAAAAAAACATTTTTATTGTCAAAAGTTAATTTTTTTCAGGTTTTATCTCAAACATTTTCTTTATTTTTAAAAATTTTTTAATGCAATAATTAAAACAAGTGAGCGAGTTTTTGACAGTTGAGTCCTTTCATATCTTGCACCATAATTTTTAAATAGAAAATCATTTGTGCCAAGTTTTTTATTTTTATTTTTCATATTTTAACTTTGAGGTTTAATTTTTTTTTTTGTTTTTCAAAATCTTTAGGGATTCTAGGAAATATTCGAAAAAATTAAAATATTATTTTTTTAAATACATACATACTTTTTTTATAAAGTTAAATATGTATTTTTTTTTAATACCAAAAATTTTTAAGCTTGAATTTTAAATATTAATAAAAGTTTATATTATTGTTTAAATCAATTTTAGGTATTTTAAAATTTTGAAAATTGTGTAAAATTTTTAAAGTAACTCAGAGTAATTTTATATTAAAAATAATTAAAATCAAAAATAAATTGTTCGTCTGAATGTCTCGGTGAATGTGCTTAAAAAAATTAGTTTTTCTTATTTTTTCCTAGTGCGTATTTCGCAATAGAAAATACTTCATTATTTCTAAATGTTTAATTGCAAATAAAATTTCTTCTACTCAAGCTATATTTTTTTGAAATTCATATTTTAGTTATTTTTCGCTTCTATTTTAACTAAATTTAAATCCTTTATCCGTTTTTAAATCTCTAGTTTAAATTCCCCCCACCAAAAACAAATGAACAATATTCAAAATGTCCGCTTGTGTTAAAGGATTTTTTTTGTTTTTATCATTTCGATTTTTGCCTGCTGCAAAAATTTTCCAAATATTTTTAAAATTATCTCTACAAATTTAACTAGATTTTCTCTCTGTGATTGTGTTTTTCATATGAAATAATATTATTTTCATTTCTATTATTATTATTGTTGCTGATGTTGTTTGCTCTATGACAAGGTTTTTGTTTTCGTTTATATTTAGGAGATAATGTCTCAAATCTGTTTCTGCATCATGCATGACTTTGGTTGGTCCCTGTTTGTATGCAATACATTGTTTAGTTTAGGTTGTATGTATGTATGTATGTACGTTCGTGTGTATGTTTTTTTGCTATCATTTATAACAAAGCTATGTAGAATTTTTGTATGCATTTCACAAAAAGAGAAAAATATTGCAGTTTTTGTGACCTGTTTGTAGATTTGATATTTTTATGGTCAGTTATTTAAAATATCCAATAAATAAAACAGAAATAACAAACGTTTTTACAACAGAAATCCATTGCATAAATATTTTTCGCAGGAACGAATTAAAGCTTTTAGGCAAACACAAATAGATACAGAGATGAAATTGAAAATATTGAATATAAAAGGGTAATATTTTTTTATTACAAACTAAGCGACCACATTTCTAGCTCTAACTAAATCTTTCAGTTATCAGTTATTTTCCTGAGAATTTTGTATGGGGTTAAATTCTAAATTCTCCTGCTTCTATCCTGTTTATTTTATCAAAAAAATATTCTTCTTTTTGTATTATAATGTTTTATATATGTAGGTATATGTACATCTGCATGTACATATTTGTTCTGTATGTATATTCTTTCAAATACATGCCTGTAAACACATTAAATACATTTTTTTGATCTGATCCTATTAAGATTAAAAATTTATTTATTTCGCCAAAGGTTTTAGTTTTTAAAAGTTTTGTAAATACTGTTTGCTGGGCTAGTTAAATTTATTGCTAAAATGTCTGCTGGGTTACTAAACTTATTCCTTTGTGTGTAACAAAATGAGAGAATATATGTACATATTTGTGTAGGTGTTATCATTACCAACATCACCATATTTCAACCAACATCACCATTTCAATGCAAATTTTATAAAAGTAAAGAAAAAATCTACATAAACAAAATAAAATTTAGAAAAAAAAATAATATGTATTTTAACATAAATAAATATAAAAAATTACTGCAAACAAAAAATGGCAAAAGGACAAATCAGTGGCAAGTCTTTATAAATGTAAATTTGAACACCAAAGACACCAAAACATAGCAACTACTAAATATTTTAGAAGGTAACACTTGTCATCAAATCAGAAACAAAATAAAATATACATATAAACATTTTTTAAAGCAGTAAAATTTATACTGTTTTTTTCCTTTCGACTTTCTGCTGGTGTATTATTTTGCCAAGATTTATTGAAAACAAGGAAAAATTATTACAAACACAAGTTTTATTTATTTTTTTTAGCCAATAAGTACATATATACGTGAATCCTTTATTTGTTGCTAAAAGCAGTTATGCACATTTTACATACAAACACATATTCCTGGCCTTTAATATCAGACTTACAACTGTATGAGAAACAAAAACCCACGCAAACTGCTACAGTTATTTTCAAACATAAACTTTTTCTTGTGGTTGTAAAAAAAAACACTAAAAATACACATAAATTTTCAGCATGCCAAAGATATACACAAAGATATAACTGAAAGGATATACAGAAATATGGATTTATAAGCATCAGTACATGCATACTTACATATGTATGTATGTATGTATGTTTGTACATTGTATATAATGTTTTACACTCACAATAAAATTATAGTAAAACAAAACAAAACAAACTGTTGTTGTAATGTGTACGAGTAAAATTTTTAAGACTTTGCTCAGATTTTTGCACGTAACTTTGCTTCACTTAACCCATTTATCTATTTTCTGGAACAAAACTATCGGTCACTTCTTGACATATTAGGTCAACTTTGTTCTGTTATGATATACATATTTTTTTTTACGCAATATACAATTTGGCAATAATTAAAAATGAATACTTTCTATAAAAAAGATTACTTGGGAACAGCAGATCGCTAAGTAACTAAAAAGGAAACATTTAGAAAAAGCACAATCAAGAATATTTTTTATTTGCTTATTATAAAGATAAGTTTTTTATTTTTGTATTTTTTTTACCTTTTGCTTTTCAGTTAACAATTAGCTTTATTTTTATACTAACATTTAGGTTTAAGTGTAGCTTCGTTTTAGATAGTCAATAATATTTAAACTTTAATACTCATGCATACTCATTCTCATTGTAGTCTTACAATCTCACACAAACTCTTATGTTTTGTTAAACTCCTTTGAGATTCCTTTTACATTTTATACCTACATACTTCTGTAAATTCTTTATTCGTATAATATACTTTTTTTTGTTTGTACATATGTACGTATTTCCTTAAAGAACAAACAACCAAGTACACACACACATCTACATATGTACATTAACTGTGGATTGTAAAAAATTGATACTGAAGTTAGCAACATACACTTAAACATACCAAAAAAAAAACATACATATTTTACTCATATATCCAACAACAAACAACCAATGGCAAAGATCTCAAGCTGAGATAAAAGAAATCGCATGTATTTGAACCGCCACCATCATCCACCCAAATAATCTCAATCCCACACACACACACACCCCAATGCTGCCAACATAATCATCATTATCATCGTCATAACCATAATCACAAAAGCTACATACAACAACAACAAATAAGCTATAAAAAAGCAACAAATATAACACAGCAGCAAGACTTCAAGGCAAAACAACAATCCAAATTGTTTTCGTAGACTCAACATCGTCTTCGTTTATATTGTTGTTGCTTTATGCTCCCTTCGTTGGTTTTTCTTGCAGTTTGCCCCAAAAACAAAGCGCCTGCCTGTATTTTTTCTCCTTGTTTTTTTTAATAATTTCTTTGCAAAGTATTGTTTTTGTTGTTGTTTTTGTTTCTATTTTTAAAAGTAAGATAATTGTTGCTTGTTTGGGCCCTTTTAATGTGGAAAAAAGCTGTTAAATGAAAACTACGGGTTATTTCTACGGGAGATCTTTAAAAAACTACATAAAAATAAAAAGAAACCTGCGATTTTTTTTTCGTTACAGTTTAAGGAATAAAACAATAGCAACGTCAAACTGCAAAACAAAAACAAATATTTGCGGGTTGTATTATGGTTTTTTTATATACATACATACATACATTTATAAAAAATTACAAGAGATTTTTAAATAATTGTACAGAAATCTGAGCCTAAAACAACTTAACAGAATTTTTTATGTTTTTTGTATTTTGTTGTATTAATATACAACAAAAATAATGTCAAACTATTTCTGTGATGTACATACATATGTATCTTAAAATATAGCAATAAGAATAAAAGTTAAATTGGTCACAAATTATCAAAATTATGGCCAAAAACAAAATTGAAACAAGACTGGAAAATGATTACCTATCACTTATTGTAGAAAAGTAATTACATTCATAATAATGTAATGTAGTTGAAATAAAAATAACAAAATGTACAACAAGTGCAAATGATCATGCAGAAATTTGAAAAGTGACTGTTTTTAAGGTTATTTTCAAATTATATTTTCCGCAGCTTAATGGTAAAAAACTATTTTTTTTTTATTTTTTTTTTATTTATTTACATTTTTTATTAATATAAGTCAATTATTTGAATTTATTTAAAATTACTGAAATAACAAGCTGTACAAATTGATACATTTAAAAGTTAATAAATTTAAACAAAAAATTGTTGGCTAAATATTTAAAAGTATTAGGAATGACCAAATATCATAACATCAAAAGTTAAAAAAATAAAAGTTGTTTTGCTGATGACAATTTTAATAACTCAACTCAACTCAATAATTATAAAAATTGTTAAAAAAAAAAGTGGTAAGAAAAGACTTTTCGGGATTTTTTTTTCTACAAAACGATATTTTACAATCCGAAAAAAGGAAAATTCATAAATGTATTTTTTATCGCGCGGAAGGGACAATAAGGTATTGAATAAGTTAAACAAAAAATCTATAAAAATCTGCCATTAAAGAAAAGCAAATATATTATTAATTTCCGCTCAAGCAAACAAATTTTGTAAACAGGTTATAGAGTTTTATAAAACTTTTTGATTTTACGCTTAGACTTTTGCCACTTAGTTGTAAAATATTTGACTGTCTTTGGCTATTAAATTCTTTGTCCTTTATGATTTTCTATATTTTTGTTGATGTTTTGTTTTACACTTGTCTCTATGCTCTCGTTAAGCGCCATATTTGTTTGCATGTTTTCTTTCTACGCATATTCCATAATATTTTTCAATTTTTTTTTTTTTTTTTTTTTTTTTTT
>NDXZ01014555.1:4327-14900 GCA_003055125.1 Paykullia maculata
TGTTTTAAGACAAGGAATTAGAAGTATTAGAATTAGAAATACAATAACTTCACACTACATTTTTTTTAATATGACAATAACATATAAATAAAAAAAAGTTTTTTTTTAATACTTTCAGTTTGTTTAGAATATTCTAATATTTAGTGCAAATAAAAATTTTATTACTATCCTCGCATTGTTATTCTTTATCTATACTGGCGTAAAAACAATAATTGCAAGATGTTGTGAAAAAAAACCTAAGGGTGTCGTTATATCTGCTCTTTTTTGTGTTAATCGTCTTTATGTCCAACCTCAAAAACAAAACTAAAACATTTTAGAACGGCGTTGTGCATTACAAGGCACGCTTGCTTTCCATATCTAATAAAATTATCTCAATCATTGTAATTATTAGTAACAAGATAAATATGTAACAACATGTTAGTGTGATTTATTTCACACCAATGAAAAATCTTAAATACTCTTTACCCAAATGACAATTTTTTTAGTTTGTTGTAATGTATAGATTCACTTGCGATGACATAAACTATTTAATTTGTTATGGTTGTAATGTGTCAGTTTCACTTAATGAAATTTATGGCTGTAAAAAAAATCTAATCATTACATGTTCTTCTGTTTATATTGTTACAGTTTATTTACAAACTTTTCTGCTTTAAAGAGCAAATTTTAACGATTTTGTTGGATGTATAAAACTACATTCGGGTCGGTACAAGCACTAGAGGCAAGGATATGGGCTAAATTGATTTTAAAGATTGGGTATATTTATATTCTAAAAAGTTAAGTGTTCTTTTGTTGCGTTATGCGTATAAAAAAAGTAATGATAATAATGATAATAATATGTGCATATCACAATACTTTTGGGGGATTCACAAGGTGTCTTATGTCATATGTCTTAAGTTTAAGACATGAAAAAATATGTCTATTGTGAATTCCTCCTCATAACCAAGTCTGCTATATGAAATTTAAATCAGCTGGTACAATAAAAGAAAAATTATAAAAATAAATATTTGCCTCAATCAAAATGCCAAAAATAAGTGAAAAAAACTAAAATAATAGACGGTTTATGCGAAAAATACATTTTTAATATTGTAATAGCTGACTCAAGTAATTTAACTTTGTGCCAAATTTTTATTATAAATTCACAATATTAAATGTAGCAAATACAGATGATTGGCATACCCCTGCACTGACTGCTTTTGTTACCCCTGTCTCTCCGACGGCGACTTATAATCGGCTTAAAGTATATGGGTCATTTCACGTCAAGTGGACTAACTTTTGAAATCGATGTCTTCCGATCGGGATAAAATTCGCTTTCTTTTGAGCAAAAAAGGGCCCATTTTAAAAAAAATATTTAAAAAAAATTGTATTTTGCAAAAAATTTAAAAAAAATTTATTTTGCAAAAAATTTTTTTATTATTTTAAAAACTTTTTTTTTTGGAAGATTAAAGAAATAGCTTTCTAAACTATATGGGACAAATTTTGCTAAGAGCAATAGGTAGGGTAGGAGGGATAAGTTACATAAATGAGAATAAACATCTGTTTGGCCAAAAGGCCAAATTATGACCCCCTCTAGCTCAGAGAGTTCTTAACCGATCTTGCTGAAAAACTGTGTCTTAGCTTCTTTTAAATAGGACTTACTTTGATGAAAATTTCATTCAGATCTGAAGACATCGTTTTCAAAAGTTGGTTCACTTGACATAAAATGACCCATATATGTATATGAATATTTTGTAGTTTTCTAAAAAAAAATATAAATTTTGTGTAGTTGCGCTTTTAAATCTTAGGGTTTTTATATATTACCATGTATTCTTCAATTTTTGTTTCATTTTTGTGCGACTAGACGGATATTGGCTGCTACAAACAAATATCGGCGGCTTGACCGCTTTGCCCACACAGCTTTTAACCGTTCGGCTAAGTTCTCTGAGGATAGTTTACGACAGCAGTCAGAGTCATATTTTTATAGGACACTTTTTGTATAAAAACAAATAACAATGTTCTTAAACCATTTTAAATTTATAAGTCATTAAAACAATA
Organism: Paykullia maculata; assembly: GCA_003055125.1. Classification (NCBI taxonomy): domain Eukaryota; kingdom Metazoa; phylum Arthropoda; class Insecta; order Diptera; family Rhinophoridae; genus Paykullia; species Paykullia maculata. Next base: position 6,359 of record NDXZ01014555.1, read on the forward strand.
TGATAGCATAAGTTCACTTGTGAATCCCCCATATAATTTTACAATAATTTACTCAAAAAAAAAATATGGAAATTTTTTTATAATTAATAAACATATAAAAAAATTTTTTTAAATTAAATGTAACTAATAGTCAAATAAATTTTTTAAATAAATAAAAGCTGTACTAAAGCACTTCTTAAAAGAATTTGTAAATTTTTTAACAGTAAAGACATAATGTAATTAATAAAATAAAATTTTCTTAGAAAATAAAAGTTTGCATGTATCAATAATTTTCTGCACAAATAGAATAATAGAAAATTTTCACAAAAAATAAAAGAAGAAAATTGTTAAAGAATTTGAATTAAATTTCAAAGTGATTGCAATTATTTTTAATGATAGTTTCTTAACAAAAATTATTTTTTTTTTAATAAAATCAATCAAAATTGCTATACAAAGTTATATTTAGTTATATTTTATTTGTAAATTATTTCATAGGTTTATATGTCCATAAATAGAACACAATTCCTTAAATGTTTTAACAAATAGGCTACTGAATAAATTGTATTTATTCGAAAACAATCGACGCAACGACCAAAATTTCTTTAAAATCAAAAATCTTTTAAGACATGTACATACATATGTATGTAAAAGCCAAATTGCAACCAATGACAACACTGCATATTTTGTTTATTTTTTTCTTCTTCATTCCCCCTTAAATTCACCACAAATGAATTTCACCTTTTTGTTTTTGATAATATACAATAAATGATCACTTTTTAGTTACGCGGTATTTTTCACGCGGTTCGCGTCGGTAAACAAAAGTTAGTGTGTGTTTTTGTGTTAAAGTATAATTAAAAATATTATTTAATTATAAGAAAAAGTAAATTAATTGTTTTAGTCTAAGTTGTTCGCAAAAAAAATAAATAATTGTGTAAAAAAGCCAAATTCCATTAAATTAAAAAAAAAAATGCAAAAGAGTTGCTCTGTGGTGAAAATGTTTGTGATATTTTTCCCGTTAATTCTTTTGTTTGTTTCTCATATTTGTTGTTGTTTTTTCAAAAGAAGGTATGTAAAGAAAAAAGTTTTTTTTTCGTTATTGTTGGTGGAGTTTAAAGTTGTTTCAAGTGAGAGTAACGTTTTCGATTAATATGTGTTATAATAGTTGTATCTATAACAAAGAGTGTTTTATATTTGTTGTAAAAATTTGTTGTGCAAATCATGATTCGTCGTGTCGTTTTGCTGTTCGAACTTTTCTGGCTTTATTCTATGATTATTAAATAACAGGTATGTAAGAGAATATAACGCAAATAAGTAGTCAATTTTTTAATATTATTATATGTAACTTTTAAACTATTTTTATAAAATTTAATTTTTCTAAAATATATTTATTGTTTTTAAAGAAATTTTAATACTAGATAATGATAATAGTTCATATTTATGTAAAAAAAAAACAATAATAGTATGTTTACACATGTCGTTATGCTAATCAGTCCTCTGCTTCATTAATACTGTTATTATGAAATTTTATTTTACAACTCAACAAAGCGAACAAATATTTAAAATTATTGTTGACGAGTGCTCTCAATTTCTCCTAGATTTAAAGAATTTTGTTTGGAATTTTAAGGGTTCATATAATATTTTTTAAAATCTTTGAATTCCAATTCTAAAAGGTCTTTTGATTGTAGATCAAAAACGATTTTTCAGAAACATCAGATGCGATGTGAACTGTCAAATAGAATTAATAGTTAATTTGTTAAAAGTAATCATATATTCTGAAACCATCATACATTTTTATTTTTTATGATTATCCGTAACATATTTATAGTTTGGACAAATATATAATGATTCTTGCCATCATATATATGATCATGGTCTTGACGTAAAATATGACTACAACCATATTATGATTATGACAATCATATAACAATTGTAATAATCATAGAATTTTAAAATTGTCTGTAATCATATTACCGTGACCATATTCATTCATGTTTTTTCTTTGCGTGTAGGATTGAGATTTGGGGAATATGGTGGATAGCAAAGTTGGCTTGAAGTTCGGTATACCAGGCATTCTTTCGCTAGACGGGATGTATGCTTATGGTCATTGTCTTGTTGGAAGATCCAATGTCCAGGCAAATCCGATTTAGCGACGCTTAGTGGAACATTTTTTGCTAAGACCTGTATATAGCCATGAGCATTCATTGTCGTGTTAATAAAGTCAAGCTCTCAAACTCCAGGTGCCGCAAAACACCCCCACACCATAACGGAGCCGCCAAAGTGCATTAAATAGTTTGCTCTGCCAACTCCTGATATTTTTTCCCCCAAATTTTTCGATGTTTTTCTCCACCAAATTAATTGTATAATTTTTTATTTTCATTATTTAAGAGAAACTGAATTACTTTACAGGTGTTTACTCACTTTTGATTCTTAAAGTATATTAATTAGATATATCGAAATCAAAGCTTAAAAGAAATCTACTGGACAAAAAAGTTTACAAAAAAATTATGGTAAAAAGTAAATAAATAAAAATGTTTTATAATCATTGAACATTGAAAATTTTCTAAGAAAACAATAATATTGTGTATTTCCAATAAATATAAAACTAATTACAAACTTTCCAAATCTGGAAAACTAATCAAATTTAGTCTAAACAATGAAGAATACAAAAAAATTGTTCCATCAAAAAAATCATTAATAGGTTAATTAAAACAAAAAATAAAAATAAAATATAATGAAAGTTTTCTTAAAACAAAATAGTTTTGAACTACCTGCACCAACCACAATAATATCAATACCGTCACTTGCAAAACGTTTGCGCATTAAAGATTTGTAACAGTAGTGGAATATATGTTAATAAAGTATTTAAAAATATAAAAAGCAGCAAATAAGTATGTTATTTCACACAAACATGTAAATATGTACATATGTATATACTTTATTAAAGTATTATACACAAACACTTGCAGACGTATAGGTATTGTTTTGTATTTATGTTTGTATGTGCTAATATAAAATTCTATATAAATATGTTACTTTGTATATGTGTGCGGTGAGCGTTATTTGTAAAATATTTTGTTAAAAGCCAACATAAATAACAAGCAACAGTTTTAGCGAGTCAAATACAAATGACAACAAAAGAAATTGCAACATATTCGCTAAATGGTTGCATGATGATTTCATTTTAAGCAAGGATTTTATTTATCTCTTTAACCCATACATACATAATACATACGAATACAACATTTGTTACTGTTTATATAGTTGTTGGTTTAGTTGGGTGAATAAATGAACATGTTTGAGAATGTACACTCATATCAACACTCCAAAGAGTGACAAAAAAAAATTAAAAGAAGGGAAGGAAGAGGTAAATACATACTTATATACTAACAAAAGGAAAGCAAAATAGTAGGATGAGATTTATGAGATTTCTAAGTTCTTTGTGGCGGTTTTAGAATGTGGATTATGAGGTTGAAGTGTTAATGTGTGAAATGCATTACGGTTTTATTACTACTTTTCATATTACTAAACACTTGTGCTCTTTGGCTGAGGCGTGATATGGGAAAAAAGAATTCGTTAAAGTTTTACTTTTTCTTGGGACATTTTGATATTAATAATAATAATTTTGCATTACAATCTTCTATTTGTGTTTTAGAAATATCTAATAATTTTCTATATTATGAATAATTTTTATATATAAATTTTTTGTTGAAAGAATATTTTTAACAAACTTTTTTGTAATACAAAACAATATCAATTCTTTATTTAAAAAAAAGTTTCTTTAAATTTATTTTTTAACTAAATTTTCTATTGTTAAAAAAATTTCTGATTTTTGTTAAAATTTTTTTTTTTTAAAAAAGTTTATCCGGAAATTTTTTGAAAGTCATTCAAAAATTTCCAATAAATTTTTTATATAAAGAACACTAAGAATGATTATTTTAAGTTTGGTACAAAAAAGTACATTTTAATAAACTCTTATGTTACTTTAAAACAATTTTTTGCCAACCCCAATGTAGTGTTTAGTATTAAAAGCCAAACACATATATTTTAACTGAATATTGTTTATTTAACGCAGAAAACCCTCTATATCATATTAACCCCAATTGTTGTATAAAATAATATTTTAGAATTAAGCTAATGCTTGACTTAGAACTAAGCAGCCTTCTACTAGAGGGAAATTTTTTATATCAAATCGTTATACCAAGTGCAAATAATCTATTTATGTGTCCCTTTCTATGACCATTATTTTGTCCTCCCTTTATTAGCAGCTTTAAGTTTTAATTGAATAGTTATTAATTGCGTCCATTAGTAGTTGCCTGAAACATTTATAATTCTTATGTCTGCCACCCTAAATCCTTAAAATTATTTTTTCTACAAATTAAAAGTTAACAAGACAGTTTTTTATTGCCAAAAACATTTTTTGCTGCACTTATAACTATTCAATCTTTAAGTGTTTACATAAATCTCTATCAATTTTAGTTGCCTGGTATGGGTAATAGCGTGTCATGTCATTATGTCCGTTGGTTTTTAAAACACCACATTTTTCTAAGATTTTTGCAACTGCGTTGGTTTGTATTTTAATTAAATTAGAAATTCTCTATATATTTGATTAGCTTCAGTTATAGCATAATTTTTGAACAGTTGTTGTAATTTTTTATGAGATAAAAAGGAGAAGAACATTTTCAGTTGTGGTGACTTTTGCTTAAGTCTTTCATAATATAACTTTTTTTTAATAAAAATATGTATAAAATCTTAAGTGGAAAAAATATTGCACAAATATAAGTATTTATGTTAACAAAAATTTATTATATATTGGAAGAGAAAAATATTTAATTTTTTTTTAAACAAAATGGGTTCGTCATGAAAATTGGTACAATTGATACCTGTGTTTTTAACTTTTGTATGTTTTAACGAGAATCGATTTTTTTTTTTGCACATTGAGTTTCCTATATAAAGTTGCGATTAAAAAGTCAGTAAAGATACCAAAAAAGTATCCATATTATACATACATTAATATGTACGTTGTAAAACGGGTTTCAATATAGAAAAATTAAGATTTGGCAGCTGGTAACTTAATATCAGCATCGCGAATTTAATCAAAAATCACCGACTTTAATTGGCAATAAAAGCTAAATTCATAATTAAAGAACACTGTTCAAAGAAAAAAAAATTTTAACATACATATACATATACATAAAACATTTATTTCAATTACAATTTTAATTCGCGAGTCACACAAACTTTTTACAGTTGTGCGTTCTTGTTATTGTACCAAAGAAAATGTCATGTAGACTTATGTATAATTATATGAATTAACGAATTTATAATTATAAAAAGATAATTGACCTTGTTGACGTGTTTTGGAACATGTTAAGAAATTCTATATTTGGTATTTTTAACCATCTAACATACTTAATATACAGACATGTAAATCACAAAGAAATCTTATGCTTCAACTTTGACCTCTAGTTTCTATAATAACAAAAACAACATCAAACATTTAATACAACAATTGATAGGGATAAACACCACAAAAGTCGTGTAATGCAATATATGAAATTAAGACTTTAATGATATTGTCATCTCATTTGCCATAAAAGACCAGAGACGACAAGAAGACAATCAAGACATACATATGCATACATGCATACTTACCTCAACAGATAGATAGTTAGTTAACTGGCAAGTAAGAAAGGTACACATGAAAATGGCACAATATTAACTTGTAGTACAGGTTTAGTGGAGAAGAGTCTATGAATTAATGTACTTATAGTATTTCTGTATGTATGTCGCTCGTAAATATATTTGTACTAGCCAAGCCCGGCGCGCGTTGTTACGCCTCTTAATGAATAAAAATGCATTCTGAAACTGTATAGTCATGACAGCTCAACATGTGTGCAAAGTTTCAGAAAAATCAGTCCAGTGCAAGTACCCCAAAATTATAACTTTTTTTATGGGCGTGGCACTGCCCACTTTTCAAATCACGAAATTGTATAATCATGAGAGTTCAATATGTGTGAAAAGTTTCAGAAAACTCGATCTAGTGAAAGTAGCTAAAAATTATAACTTATTTTTTATGGGCGTGGCACTGCCACTTTTCAAATCACGAAAATGTATAATCATGAGAGTTCAATATGTGTGCAAAGTTTCAGAAAAATCGGTCAAGTACAAGTAGATGAAAAATTAATATTTATTTTGTATGGGCGTATTTTATTTTTATGTATATGTAGATGGGCGTAGCCCCGCCCACTTTTTTTTTAATTACCACCCAAAAACACTCCCTGGAATGTGTACAACAGCTTGTCAAAGCTTGAGTCCGATCGGCTTTACGGTTTCGGAATCTATAGCTAACACACACACAGACAGACACACAGACAGACAGACAGAGCTTCACTTTTATATATATAGATAGATGTACAGCTGGATATTTTTGTAAATTTATTTAACATATTTAAGAATTTTACTGCTATATTGTACAAAGTTGTTGTTAGGTTCTTGCCAAGCCCTTAAAATTTTATAACACGAAAAAACATGTACAAGAACACAAAAAGAAGAAGAGCACCATTAACGTTTATATCTTTTACCTTAACTTAAGGTTAGATAGCGTTAGAAAAAACTAAGTGGAATTGCTTTTAATGGCTTATTATGTGTAGAATTAAATATTGGGTTAGAGCATATATTTCAGATTAAAATTTTACGAGGTAAAAAGTATGTAGACTTGGATCCTGCCAATTAAAAAGTGCTGACGATTAAATCGTAGCTGGTTTCGAAAATGCATTCCACTCGGCTAGTGTCGGGAAAACTTACTTTTTCAGTATATTCTCCAATTATCACATATAAAAATGAATTTCTTCATAATGACGAAATTTGAAAACGAACCTGAAAAATGGAAAAAAGTCGACAGTTTGAAATGTTTTCTTTCACAAGGACGTTAAGTGCCACCAAAGTCTTGAATATGATTCAGTTTCCCATTTTTGTTGTAGGCTTTACTGAAGTCGCAGGTGAATGCAAATTAGCTGCAATCCGACGATACCCTTAAGATCATTAAAACCTAAGCCATAAAATTATGGTGCCATCATGTTTGGTCGCAACCGACATTTTTTATTCATGATAGCATTTAAAACAAAATAAGAAGTATTTTTTATTAAAAAATTTTATATAATAAAATGTGGCACTTTTCGTTTTCTAAATTTTTTAATAGTGATAATGGCTTTATACATCTCTCATATATAAGTATAAGCTCCTAGATCCAGGACCTTAAATACTTAAATTGTATAATCCAAACCGCATTGTAGGATATTTCCTTTACAACCATCTAAGGCGTGAAATGTACATATATGTATATGTATATTCACATATTTCTTCAACTTTGGCTAACAACAAAACAGAAAAACAAGCAAAACAAGAGCCAACAAGTGGTAGTTTGTGTTTGAAGCCAATTCATTCTCATACCTAATGATAAAATGTACATATGCATGGATATGTTTGTGTGTGTGTGTGGTGAAAAGAATGGATTTTGTTAGGATTTTTTTTTTCGTATTTTTGCGTTTACCTTTCTTTTCGGCTCACCGCACAATTTCTCCGGCAACACATATCTACTCTTTTCATTTGCGATTACAAGGAATTGAAATACATACATATTTGCACTTTGCTATTTGTTTGCTTTAAGAGTATTTTGGCATGATTCTCTGTTTATTTATCTTTAAGCTTGGCATTTTCGCTTTTCTCCAACTTTCTTGTTGACATATTTGGAAGAATTGAAGGGAAAATTAAAAAAATAAAAATAAATAAACGTAAAAAATCTGTTGGGGGTTTGTGTAAGTTTGCTGGCGTTGTTGTCATCATCAGGTGGAGTCAAGTTGGTTTAAAAATTCGAAATAAATAAATAAAAAAATCATACAGAAACCTGAAAAACCACAACATACGTGTAGTTTGTATTTGTTTGTTTTCTTTTTTTTTTCTTCTTTTTGACACTCTCTGTTATTTGTATCCCTAACCAAAGATGTCAGTTTTCAATACATATATAGAAATATATAGAAATTTATGTGTATTTATAAGTAGGTAAATGTAAACATTGAAATTGAAGTTATTGCCAAAGGATATATTTGTGTATTGAATTTCATTTACACACCTTTATAGGTTTTATTTTTATACGTCCTTATTGACAGACAAACTACATCCCCTTGTACTAAATAAACCACATTTTACACAAATAATGTGTTTTTTCCAAGTTGGATTTAATAAAAAAAAAATCACCTCAAGATATCAAATATGCTATTTCCTTATTTTTTATCAATTTTATTAGCCAAATTGTTGTTATTGGTAGCTGTCGAATGTCTGACAATATTATCTTCAACTAGTAAGAGCGTTATATTCGGCTATACCGAATCTTATATACCCTTCACTACGTTTTCTATGTGTGTAAATTGGTAAATTTTTTCAAAATACACTAACATTTTTTTTCCCAATATAATAATTTTTGTGTTGAAAAAACAAGAAAACAAAAAAAAATTTTTTTGCTTATTTCTCGAAAAAAAATTTTTTTTGCTTATATCTCGAAAAAAAA
>NDXZ01014560.1:7147-18305 GCA_003055125.1 Paykullia maculata
AAAAAAACACTACAAAACAAATATATATGTATATATATATATATATACTCTATAGTGTATATATAAATATATTGCTATTGCCAAATACAACATAAAAGAAATACATACGTAGAAATCCTTTTTTTTCCATGAGTTTTACTGATTAAACACATTTGTGTTAAGAGCTATTTGAAAGTACAAAAACTGTTTTGTTTTTTTGTTTCCGCTTAATAGAATTTAGTACTAAACAAGTGAATAATTTACAGAAATGGTAACAAAAAAATTGGATATTCCCTAACCCATTTTGTTTTGGCCATCAATCTTAAGAACAAAATTTTACAGAAATTTCGAAATTTATTATAACAAGAAGTTGTAAAAAACATTTAACAGTTACTCTTTTGTTTTCTGTTGTTTTGTAGGATTAGGGTTTCTTATGCAGACTTGTTATCAGCAAATCGCATTTCCTTGGTTATTTTTTATTTTATATTGCTTCTTTATTTAAATTTAACCAAAATACGATTTATGTTTTAAGATGGTTTGTAGATAATTAAAAAAAAAAGGTGATTTTTTTTAATTGTTTAATTCTAGTATACGAAGATATGTTTTTTAAACAAAACACTTTTAAAAAGTATTTTCTAAAATAAATGAATAAAAATATGTGATTGGTTTTATGTTAAATATATTCGTAAATGGTTATGTATATCCATATTATGGTTGTATGGGATGATATTAAAAATATGTAGAAATATTATATGATCGTGTAGGGATATATTTTGTTTAGAGGGTTTTTTTATAATGACGTAAATACAATGTGTGATCATGTATATATATTTTTTTTGATTACTGGTTCGACTTACAAAGAAATATTGTGGTTCAAAATTGTTAATTTTAAAGTATAGCTTGAATTTTCATATCTGTAAAAAATTCCTTGTTTGTTGTTAGTTTCAAGCTGTCTATATGTTGCATTTCACTGGTGCTTATACCAGATCATCAGTAGACTTTGAAATTATTTCTTGAAAAAATTCTAAAATGTTGTATGTACATACATACATATATACCAGAATTCTAACAAATTGAATGAGAATTCTGGCAAATCCAAAAAACATCCAAAAAATTTTTTTATGAAACCACAAACAATTTTTCATATAAATGTGTTTTGTTTTTCTTTTTCCCTTTTTCTTTAAAAAAAACTTTAACGTTCTATTTAAATCATGATTTTTGTTTTACTTAAACTTTTTATAATAATTTAAATTTAAAGAACGTTTTTTTTTTATTTTTGCTTAATTCAATATTTCTTACCCCTCCCAAAAAAAGAAAAACCCATAAATTTTGTAAAAATAACAACAAAATTTTAAACTTGTCAAATAATTGTATAAAACATTGTTTGAATATTTAATTTTCAGAAAATAAAGGGGGCGTTTTTTGAGTGTGTACGCGTGTATCTGTGTGCAAAATATACAAAATGCTGATAAAATTTACACATTTATTAGAATGCTGCTCACTTTTGTTGCAAATTAATAGCGTAGTTATATAAATTTATAATTTTTCAGCTGTTTCTTTTTGTTAACATTTGCATTTTTTATAATTAAGTTAATTAATATTAAATGAACGCAGAGCTCGCAGCAGCACTAAAGTGAAATTGTAAATTTTGTTTAAATATATGAGAGTGAGAGAAAAGTTTGTAAGTGTTAGTATTTCTAATTATGGGAGTTAATTGTGTGGTGGGTGCTCAATTAAAATGTGTTTAGCACAAGTTTTCTAAACATTTGCGCTGGCAAAGAATTACAAAATAATTTTAAACGTATGTGCAGTTTTCATTTGCCACTATTTTCTTTTTTATCTTTGTTAGATTATTAAGGTCGTTTGTTTTTAGTTATCTTTAAATTGTTATCACTAGTAGCTTAAGCCACAGTCTTAAAGGAAGACCCTTATTTTCGTAAAAAACTAAATTTTAACATAAAAACAGAACAAAAAACAAAAAAAAAAAACATTTTAACAAAAAATAAAAACCTAATCTTAGTTTTTTTTAAAGAACATTTCTTAATATAAATGTTTTTGCCAAAGATACTGGTTTACAATTTTACCAACATCATCAGAACGAGTTGGAATGAAGATTTTGCGAGTTTAAATTTTGTTTTTTTTTAGTTTTTATTTCTTGTAGTAATTCTTTTAATTGTAAGCAAATCTTAAGAAAAATACACTTTACATTCAAACTATTTAAACAATTTTGCTTTTAGTTTTTTTTACATCTTCTTAAGTTTAGCATAATTTACATACAGCCAAAAAGACATTTGTACTTCCATAGGGTTACAATTGTAAGCTTTAAAAATCAAAGATATTTTTGGTTAAAAAAATGTATTTCTTCGATAACTTTTGTTAGTTAATATAACATATAAAAATTATTACAACATTTTTACTACCAATTTAAAATAAATGCTAAGGATTTTTAATAAAACCTTCACTATTCATTATATATTCAGACATACAAGAGTTTATATTTTAGACTTTTATAGAATAGAGAGGCGATTTAGCAATGTTAGTCTGCCTGTCTTTAAGCGGCAATCAAGTTTCCATTGTCTTCAGATGCTCTTCAGGCCATAATTTACTTTAAATATATATTGAAAGTAGGGATGGGCAAATGTAAAATATCGGTCGATATATATCGAATCGGAAATATCGATATTACGATATCTGCCATAAATCCATAAAATACAGGAAAAACGAACTTTATAAATCAAGAAGTAATTTTTTATTGATGTTTAATGGTTTACATAGAAATAATTAATACAGAAAATTTTATTTGCGGTTAAACTCAAAGTAAGGCGCCGTAAAAATTTTATTGAACCAAAAATTATCAGATACTAACACAGGGGTTACACGATCAAGTTTTGTCTATCAAGTTTCAATACACTCACACTTTTTTACTAATACACTTAAACCTTTAGAAATTGATACAAACTTGCTTTTGAATTTCTCTTTATATCGAATGTTTCAATTTACAGTCAATAAAATAGCTGAGTACAATTGTTGTGAAGAATTTTTAGTTTTTTTTTCTTGTTGTCAAGACAAAGATATTTTGAATAATAAAATTGCTTTAGAATTGGGTGCAGCCTACGTCACAGCAATCAATTTAAATTAATTTTGACAAGTACCATATGTGAAAAACTTGACAGAAAAACTTGAGCGTGTGGCTGCAGTGTAACATAAGGAGCACCCTCTGTTTGATGTGTTCACCTGTTAAACGGCTTTTTCTATCGGATACTGTCAGATCTACCGCTGAATCAACTATTTCCGAAGACACTAAGGAAGCCTGACAAATTAAATATTTAGGGGCGACTTCAGAAAAAACAAGCGTAGAATGCTGGACCCAAACAACTTCACATCGTTAAAAGCAAAACAATATAATCGAAACATTATCCACAAGTTATGCATAATAAGAAACTTTATATACAAATTTTCATTTTCACACTTGATAGTTACAAATGTTTAAATAAAATCTTGTTGCTACAGATTGGCAAATACCTTAAAAAGGATCAAATTCAACAAGCCGCTGTTGTTAATACAAGCATTATAACAGTTTATTCGATAAAGACTGTGACGAAAAGATTTTTTTTTAACAAATTTATAACAAAAAGTACAAAACTAGATTTCAAAATGTCAAAATTAAATTGCATAAAAAAATTTTTGATATATCGATATATTGCAAAGTAAAATATCAACGAAATATATCGATTGCTTTTGAAGAAATATTGATATATTGATATGAATATCGATATTTTTTGCCCAACCCTAATTAAAGGTATAAACTTAGTTATTTAATATCAAAAAAGTTGAATTACAAATGATTATTAACAAATCCTTTTAAACGTTTTACATATGAGAAAAGACCCGTTTTCAAATCATCCTCAGTTTTAATTTAAAATGTTTATGTTTGTTGGGCAACTTCTTTTCCCATACAAATGAAATACTTTAAATATAAATTAAATTCTAAAACAAATATGTACATAAGTATATATTTCATTTTAGAAAAAAAAGAAAACAAATAAAAAATTAAAATTTTTTTACAGCTTTCAGCTTAAAATCCATGAAGCGTTAGTAAGTATGTATGTATACATATATTATAAAATGTTTTGTTGTTGTTAAATTAACTACATACTTACAAATAAAATAAAATTTAAGCATACACACACATAAACAAATACACTGTTATTGTGGCTCTTGTTGCTGTTATTCTTGATATCAAATAAATCCTTTTTATTTCGTAGCCAAAAGAAACAAAATTAAATTTAAGCTTAAATTGATAGAGGAAATAAACAAAATTTTATTTACACATAAAAATAATAACATATACACACAAATATATTAAATAATATATAAGTGTGTGTGTGTGTTTAAATGTTATACGTTAAAAAGAAGAAAAAAAAACAACAACAGCTAAAGTAGCAAAAATGTTTATTTATACACACTCCAGCTTATGTAAGAGTTATTACCCAGACAATAACAAAAATAACAGAAACATCATTCTTAAATAAATTTACACTTACCGAAAGGAGATCTCTCTCCACACACACACACACACAGCCTCAAAAAACTATACATTCGTATATGTGTATAAACGTGTGTAAGCATATATATTAACAAACATTTCCATAATATTTTGTTAACCCTGTTCTTTGATATTTGCTGTATTTTCGTTAACCTGGAAATCTTTCCACTCCGATAGGTAAATGGGTTTAGTGGAAAACTGATAAAAATCAACATTATCTACTCATATTTATACTTATGAATATACTTTTAAATATTTGTGTTTAATGTATACAATTCTGTATACATTAATATAGCACAAATATTACACAGTCGAAATCAATTTTTTGTTTAATTAAATAGGATTTTCCACAGACTAACCACTTCAGCCTAACGACTGTAACACGGAAGCATGTGGTATAATGTAGTATTTGTTATTTTGAGAATGATTAAAGAACAAAATTTGATGTTGTTTTGAAGGGATTTTTAATAACAAACCACCTTCGATATCAAGATTGTTATAGTGTTTAAGATGATTTTTGTTTTTCTCTTATGGCATTTAAAGTGTCGGTATAATTGGCATTATCTTTGAAAAGCCAAATTTTTAAAGTGGTAAAATAAACTGGATAGCGCTTTCATTTAATATAGATTAAAACCACATGGGTTAACTTTAGAAAACTGTGTGACAAAAACTGGCCATATATAATATGGACCAAAGGAAGATGTACATCCAAGCCCCTAGATATATGCAAAATATTTAAAATACTTTTAGGAGGATATTAAAAAAAACCTGTAATGCAGCAACGGTAAGGCTTTAATTAGAGGACTAGGAGCAAATTTCTTACGGTAAGGAGAGCGTCAATTTGTAAGGCATAGCCTGTGGTATATGAGATATGACCGTAATTTTTTTTTTACACAATATATAAAGGATATATAAATGATCTAACAAGTTTATTTCTTAAGAAACGAACATTTTTTTGTAAGTTCTAAATTAAAAAAAAATCACATTATTATAAGTATTTTTAATTTCTGAACGAAATTATTTGGAAAATCTCTTAAATGTAGACTTGGCTTTAAAATAAACATTAACATAATCACTTGTATAGATATAACCATTAAAAAAAATATATGCAGATATAAAATAGGCTCTATTTTAAAATGGACATATACTAATGGTCTTTTTTCTAGAATTGGAAGGGATGTATCATATTAATAATAAATATATAGACGTAAGTATAAACAAAAAGTAGACACAAACTTAATTTAAACTGTTTATAATCTAGTTTAATGTTGAAAATTTATTTCTTGAAAGTTCTAAAAATTATTTATGGTCCTTCCATTAAGAGACTATCGTATTGTTAATCCCCCCTTTTTTTCAGCATGTAAGTTAATGTTTATGTGTGTGTCTCTGTGTGTATGTGTATCAGTAATCAACTTAAGGGACGTTTGCCATAAAAATCAAGAGGAAATAATTCAATTTTGATGATGATACAAAACGGAAAACAATAAAAATCATTGGATGACTGGAAAAAAAACGAAAATAAAATGAACTGAACTGAACAACATCTATACACAAATACATTCAAACAAACAATAATAAGCACACATACTTATATACATACATTTGATTGGTATAAAATAGGACTTTCGTTTATAGAAAAAAAGAACTGAAAATATTTTATTTAAACTTTACCATATCATCGACATACTCATCATCATTATCGTCAACATCATCATTGACAGAAATGACAACAAAATTGTCCTCATGTTAGGATATACATACATATGTATGTACATACAAATGTATGTATAACTGTTTGTAAGGGTACGTTTTTTTTTTTTGGTGTATTATTGCATTTGTATGTTAATATTATGTAAATGATGTTTTTCTAAAGTTGATTTTATTTCAGTTTTTGTTGCTGCTGCTGTTGCGGTATTTTTTATTATAACAAAATTTTATAGTTTAGTGACAAACCATCAAACTAAATAAAAAATTTTTTCCTTTTTTTTATTTTCTTCTCTTTTTGTGTTTAACAAAACTTTAGTATCTTGTAAATACAACAACAACAACAATAACAACTACTACTGTTACTTGGTTTTTTTTATATACTTTTGCTCAACTAATACGGATTTCGTATATACGACAAAAAGAGTATATCTTTTATCTATGTATGTAGTTGTAGGTATAATCCTTTCTACATATACAAACGCAAAAAATAAAAATAAAAGTCAGCCAAACAATGTTTGTGTGAATTTGTTTTTCATTCGTTCTTTCAGGGCTTCTTTTTAATATTGAATAATGCATGATTCGTAGGGTATTCATTTAAGTCGTGTTTTTCATTGTTCCATTGGTCGATTTAGCAAAAAACTCTAAAATATGGGCTTTGCATTAGTCGAACAATCGAATTTGTTAATTTAAAAAGTCTATGAAAACTTACAAAGAAGGATGACTAATAATGTTTAAAATCATGCATAATCATGCTCTCCGTTCTGTTTTTTAATACTAAATAATCGAAATAAAAAATACACGCGCAGCTATTTTTAAACAAATTTGCTGTAAAACAAATAACAAAATTTATATTTTGTGAGTTATTTTTTAAAATACTCATATGTAAATCTCCTTGCTCGAATTATTCGATTAATCTATAAAAATTACTTAAACAAATCTCTTCTCGCAATCAGCTACATGTTTTAGTTCACCCCAGCAAATATTAAATTGCAATTTTCCGGTTAATCGAGTAAATTGTACACGAGTGAATACCCTTAGAGAGTCTCGTTAAAAAAAGGCAAAAAAGTTTTCTTAAAAAAATATAACATTAAATTGTTGTTGTTTCTAATGCTGCTAGTAGGCGTTCTTACTTATACTAACAAAACAAATACAAACACTACATACATTAGTAAGTTTTTTTTCTCCTTTCTAACAAAACTTTCTCATCACTTACACAAAAGTCAGCCGAAAAAAAAACATAAAGTAAATCTAAAGAAAAACTAGTCTCTAGAGACTTTAGTGGGTACCAGCAAAAATAACAACAAAAAGGAAAAAGTTTAAAAGGAAATCTTAAGTTAGTACATACAAGTACATACTTTTAGCGTTTTTAGTTTGTTATTAAGGTCCAAATGTTGTCTAAGAGCAGCCTTATGGCTTTGGGACTGCTTAGTGTTGTACTTAGAGAAGTTGGTTGCTGTTTTTTTTTTGAATAGAAGAGAACAAACACATACACAGAAAACTTTAAGTATGTCCAAGCCATATAAAATGTCCAAAGTTGTAAGAGATTAAAGAAGCTTTTTTGTGGGAATTTAATAGCAAAATTTTGACACTTAGTTAAAACTTAAATGAACCATACACCCATCCATATGTTTGTATGGTGTTAGAGAATATTTAAAATAATAAAAGAACAACCTCAAAAACCTCATTTTGTTTTAATGAAGAATTACAATTTTACTGTAATTTTTCAAGCATATAGGCATGTCACAGACTTCAGTTCTGTTCGAGAGTAATATTTAATTTACATTTTGCTTCTTAAGAAAACATAAAAGGAATTTTACTAAAATCATTTCTGATTTCTTAAGTGGATCAGGCAGTGACTTTTGTGGTTTTAAAAGCAATAAATAACTATGTGCTCCATAAGTTTTGATTTGTACCAGGAGTCCTTATCTATTTCATTACAATTTAGTTAATATATAATTCATAGTTTGTTTTTTTTGTAACATTGCACATAACGAAAATTTTTTTCTTAACAGACAAACCTAAACAAGGGCGGCAAGCGTTTTTTAGCTGTCAAAAATCCTCATGCCCATATAATTTGCCCCATATGAAGCAAACCGAAATACCGCGGCGGTAACGCGTGACGGTTGGATAATCCAATATTGACAAGGCGTTTAGGTGTGAAGTTGGCTGCGAACAACAATAACTGGCTTTTGTTATTGTTGAGAAACACTGCCATTTTAGCTATTTCCATGTAAAATCTAGCGATTTAGTCACTATTTTATTTTTATGTAGAGATGTTTTATTTAAAAGCTAAGTTAACATTACTGTTTACGACCCAACTTTAACGCTTTTGTTTAGGTATGTCCCTTCAGCGTTAGCGCGAGGCGGATTAAAACTCAACGCTTGCCGCTCTTGTTTAGGTTTGTCTGTAAGAAATTGAAATTATCTTTTTATTTTTTTCCATTTTCATAAAATTTATTTTTAAGTAAATAATTTTTAAAATTATATCTCTTGTATTTCCAGCAAAAGCTTTTTTATTTTTCTTAACAGCGCAGAAACCTTAATGCATTTTGAAAAGTCGGGGTATACAGATATTGACTTAAGTTATTTTCTACAAAAACCAATGTTGCTTGTTTTCAATATCAAACTGCGACTTTGTAGTAGTAAACATAGCAACTTTTGTAATTATCATGGTGTAGAGGGATAAGAACGTCAGCAGTGGCGGCCCAAGCTTGCGGATGGAGTGGTCCTGCCGTATTTCTGGTAGCGTACTCACCAACAAAAATATTTTAATTTTATTTTATGGGTTCTACTTTGTCGTTACAAACAAATGGTTAAAGTCATCAACTCAAAATAGAATTTTCCTGTGAAAACAGAACAAAGAACCCATAAGAAGCTAATTCATTTATGAAAGATGATAAATACTTATTTGTAGAATGATTCCCAATCTCTCTTTTTGTTTCTTTCGTTTGCTTAAACAAAATATTCCCATAACTAATTATTTTTAGTCAATTAGCCATTTTGTTCACTTTACCATAAACATTTTCTTTCTTACCATTAAACAGTATTACGTAGTTAAAGTAAGAAAAAGTATTTTTAGGGTGATTAAAATTAAAACTTCTGATAAGCTTTAAAGTTTTAGCAAACGGTTTTTGCCGGTAAAACGACAAATAAAATATCATCTTGCTAATTCTTAACTAAATTTTTTATATAAGTTTTTTTACTACATACATATAATAATTTATATTCAAAAAAGTTTTCTTATAAACTTGTTATTTCTAAAGTCCTTTGCAGATAATTTCAAAAACTTTTGCTTTGATAATAAAGCGCGTTTTTAAGTTTCTGCAAAAATAAAACCAAAAAAAAAGAAGGAATAAAGATTCTAATAAAATAAAATTAAGATATAAATAAACTAGAAAGTTACTAGAAATAAAATTATCACAAACTCGGTATGAAATAAATAATATGAGATTTAAAATAAAAAAATATTTTGAGCTTGCACACACAAAGTTTGTTTTATATTGCAAGTGCTTTTCGCATAGGGCTGTTCCAATTTCTTGAAAGTTTTTTTTTAAACAATATTATTTTCATTCAATTGCTGTCATTTAATATCACATCTATAAAATGTTGCCTGCAATGTGAACGAAATGAAAAAAGTTTAAACAATAGTAGAGCCAAGCCAAACAAAACCAAGCTTGATGCATTTACTCTATACATACATATAAACTTTGGGTAAAACCACTATTATTGTAAGTCCTTTTTGCAAAAATAACAAAGCCATATCCTACAAAGTAACCGTAAAAAGGTTAAAAAAAGATAATAGTGATAAAGGACAAGGGTGGTAAAATTTTTCTATCCAGAAAATCATAAAATATTCATGCCAATTACCAGCCGCGAAAAACTCAACTAACATAAATACGAGCACTTATACACACACACACACACTTATACCTAGCCACAGACAAAAGTTTTGTTGCCGTAAAAATCAAATAGAAAAGAAAACTAAAATTTAAAAAAAAAATGGAAGTATAAAAAGTAGGAAAGAGAAGATACAACTAGAACTGTAATGAAATAAAAATAAAAATTCACAAAAATCTAGGATATTTTATTTTGGCTGCCACAAAAAGAAAAAGAAAAAAAAAGAACGACAATAGTGTAAAAAATAGCACAAAGTTGCAACAATGAAAAATAAATAATAAAAAAATGAGTGACCTGTAAAATTTGTTATGTTGCTGTGGCATTAACAAAAAAAAAAAAAAAATATACAATTCAAAATTAAAGTGTATAAACTTTACTAAAAATAAATTTAAAGTTAAGTTTATTTGCAAGTGTTGCCATCAAATGCAAGAACAGTAAAATTAACACAACATTGTTTTCAAGTGTTTGTGTCTTGTTTTATACTTTCATTCTAAGTAAAATTACAGCTTAATATACAACCAACAACAGACTGATATTAAGCAACAAAAGTTTGTAAAGTTTATTTAGTTTGGTTTATTATTTATAAGAAAACGTAATAACATTGTGTCAGATATCATTTTATAAAGGACTGATTTGTACGTAGAGCAAAGTACTTATGTTCAATTTAAGTTTATAAATTAAAAAGTATTACGAGCAGAGTTTTAAGATGATCAGATAATGAAAAATGTATTTCTACTGTTTAAAACCCAATTCCAACCAGCACATAGTCTTTAAGATATTTGGGTGTCGATTAGACGATTTCAGCCAACACACGGACCGATGGACATTGCTAAGAGAACTTTGTATACTAAATGAAGTCTCAAGGAAATATTGTAGATGTTGCAACTAATAGGATATCTTTAAGTGACAATATGTTGTCAAATTTGGAATATGTTAGTCTGCCAGTGTGTGTAGCGGTTTTGATTCTCGTCAGATTTTCTGTTACAATAAACAAGTAAAACTAGTAAGAGCGTTATATTCGGCTATACC
>NDXZ01014561.1:0-12016 GCA_003055125.1 Paykullia maculata
TTTTAAAGCAAATAGAAATTTTATTTAAAAATGTGCAAGAACCCTTAAGGTTTTTTTTTCTAAATATCAAGTGGTTGGTTTTAATTTTATAAAAATAAATTATCTGTGACATATTCATAGTCCTCTATTAGATTCAGGTTGTAACTTACTAAAAAGCTATATTAGTTTGAGGCTGAACATCTGGAATTAATACATGCTGTAAAAATTTGTGAAAATATATATTTTAAGCTGCGTGCCGTTTTCTTATAAATTTGTTTTCGTATACAAAAAATTTGTTATATACTAAAAACATAACATAAAAATAATAATTTCATCAAATGTTATAGATGTTATCAGAAATATAGACACAATTTTAATTTTATTTGTGCTTAAGTAAATGGATAGATTTCTTATAGGCCAAGAATTTTTTACAAATTTTAAAAACTCCAGGGCAAACTTTTGAATATATGTGACCCGGCCTATGAAAAGGTGGCTTATTACTCAAAAAAAAATTGTCCACTTTTTTTTTGGTTTCGACAGTTTTTGAGACGCTCTTTCACGTGGTGAAAACTAGAAAGTCCTAACTTGTTTAGAAGTGTACTGAAAATGTAGAGAAAGAAGAGCACAAATGAAAGAAAAACAGAATTGTTTATCTTAAACAGCTGTTTATCGCAATTTCTTTTTTGAGTCATAAGCCACTTTTTCATAGGCCGGGTCACATATGTTACAAACAGGATGGAAAAATTTATATGCGGTCCTACATTTTTTTTGGGTGGCTTTGAAGAAGGTTCTATAAATAAAAAAAATTATTGAATCATTTCCTTCGAATTGTTTACTTTTTAGCCGTTTTTTTAAATACAAATACTTTTAATTAACAACATACCCGTTTTCCGCCCCTTCTGTGTTTCGAGTGAAATTAAAACGATTGGAATTATTAAAGCAATGTTGTTTTAAAGAATTTAATGTATTAAACAACAACGTAATGACAATTTTGTTTGCTCAAATACATTTGAAAATACAAAACAGGAAGGATCTTTTTATCAACTTTTTATACGCTTCACCACAGGTGATAAGGGTATATATAAGTTTGTCATTCCACTTGTAATTTCCACAATATTCATTTGCAACCCCATAAAGTATAAATATTCTGAATCCTTATAGATAGGGAAGTCGATTTAGCCATGTCCGTCTGTCCGTCTGTCCGTCTGTTGAAGTCAAATTTCCTCAGCTCCTCGATGTAGTACAGTTATTGATGTCAAACGATCAGATCAGATTTCCCCGAGATCCTTGCTATTGAAAGTCACCAAAATCCAACAATTAACGAGATATAAGCAAAACAAATTTTTTTTACGCAAAAACTATTATATTTGTGAGTAAGACATGCCTTTTGGGGAATTAAAAAAAAATTTTTTTTTCGAGACATAAGCAAAAAATATTTGGCACAGCCGAATATAGCGCTCCTACTTGTTTTGTTTTCAAATTTTTAATTAATCTTTTTTTTAAATAACTTTATTTTAATTTTCTTTTTCAGGTTGCAAAAAATAAAAACCATAATCATATTAAATAGAAAAAAAATATATTAAAATTTAAAATATATCCAGTGGCAGCACTAATTCGAAATAAAATTCAAATTAAATGGTAAGTTTAAAAGAAATTATGTCTATTATATTTAATTTAAAATTAATTCACAAATTTTAATATACACCGGCTGATTGATTGGTTTGCTTACTACCGCCCCAGGCTTACCTAATTTTATATTATACCATAACACTTTTTAAATATTTATTTCTAAATATAAATAAAATAATATAAAAATAAACAATTTTTTAAATAATTTAATTTTTGTTTGTTGTTTTTAACAATTTTCAAAATATTTATATAAATATTATTTATTTATCAACAAATTCGACCAGTTTACAGATCACTAGGACAGAGAACAACTAAAAGTGTTAAATTTTTGGATAAATATTTATTGCTTACATAAGTACACCTCCTGTCGCCATTTATACTTTTGAAGAAAACACTGTCTAGATTTGTATTTTTATGCTCGCAACTGTATATAAGTACGTATATGAGCCTTATATATTTGTTGAAACATTTTTTAAATTTGTTTAAAAAAATCAAAAAATAATGTTTAATCTTTCAAAGCCTTTTTCTCCAAAGTATGACATTTCATTCCGATAAGAAAAACATCCACAAAGAGATACTACAGATGTGTATGTGTGTGTGTATGTGTTTTTTTTTAAATATCTGAGTTGTATATTGAAAAAAAAAATGTTTCTTTTTCTTTATCCAACATACCTCAATTAGTTCATCATGGCATTTAACATAAAGCATTGTGCCATTTATTTCAATTATTGAATTTGTACAGTCAAAAAGTTGATGTTGAAATCCAAAAGTGCCAATTCGTGTATAAATTGCACTGAATTCCATTCATTTAAATATAAATTGAAAAAAAGGAAAAATAATGAATCATTCAAAAAGAAAGAGAGAAATCAATAATTTTATTTTACTTTTGTGTCTGATAAATTGGCCTTAATGGATGCCACTTTACACCAAATCTACACCCACAATACAACAATTAAAAATCTATAGATTCACATATAAACTACATCATACAAACACACAAAAGTCCACACATATAACTACAGCATCATATCCTTTGGAAACACTAAAGTACAGAACATTAAAATAATATATTCTCTTACCTTGTTTTATTTATAATTTCCTTACACTGCAGGAGCGATGTTAAGCCACAAAATAAAAATTAAAATTAATTGCAATTTAATGTAGAGTGAATGAAATAATTAACATTTTTGCGGGTTGTGACCTAATTTTTTTAACTATAAAACTAAGCCTGTTTTAAAGTGTTTAAATACTTTCAAATCCCTTTTCTGATTTATTGTTACCATGTAATACATATGTATGTGTGTAGGTGTTAGTGTAAAATCCTCGTAAATTGATTCCTTGAATTTTTTTTGGGTACAAACAAATTCCATTTTTAATCATTGAGGTTGGATTTTAGAATTTGACATCAGTTGATTGTTTAATGCAACAAATACATTTCAATAAATACAAATTAGACTGCCCCTTGAAATGTCATTGCAAAAGTTTGTAGAAACGAAATTTTATTTTTAAAATAAATATTTTTAGATTTGAAAAATTCTATTTTATCAATTATTTTCTTTAAAAAAACCATACGATTTTTATTTTCAAATGTGCCGAATCTAAAACTCCTTCCGCTTTAAAATTTTGGCTGAAAATAAATTTTTATCAAATTTTTTAAAATAACTTTAGAAATATAATTATTAATATATTAATATTATTTTTTTCTAATTTCAATTAATTTAATATTTATTAAAAATTGCGAGTAAAAACCGGTTTTTTCAAACCGATGGCAATGGTGGTGGGAAATTTCATCAGCGCAATAAATAAATCATTTGCCGTTATTAAAAGCGAGAAAAAAATGTCTCGACATTTTAAATTAATTTTAATCACTCCTTTACACCAAAAATGGAGGTAAAAAGTTATTTTGCGATTGTATTAATGTTTTCTAAACGAATAAGAATTATTTTCTGAATGTCCATCTGACAGTTTGTCTGTCCGTTTGAAACTTGTAATTAAGGTTTAGTTGCAATCCGAAATATTTTTATTTTACTAAATTTTATTAAAAATATTATAAAATGCCACCCTCATAAGCATACCCTTCCAAAATTGGCCTTTAATATTCTTAAAAATTCGTATTTAGATAAAAAAAAAACATTTACAATTTTATATTAATGCAATTGTGATAATTGGCCCTATGCTCCTTATAGGAACAACAGGATTTAATATATGTAATCGTGGTAATCAAAGTTCGTAGTAGTCGTCCTATTATTTGCCCTAGATTAAAAATACATATGTACATAATATAATGTACTACATATAAATAAGGTGTATTTCTGAAAATCACATTAACGCTAATAAACTATTAAAAAAGTTGGTATCGAATTCACTACAAATAATTTAAGACGAATAAAAATCTGGTGAAATTTCTCAAAAGTTGTAAAATAATTAAATCAGGTTTCCTTAAAGTGTTCAAAGTATTAAAATCGAAATAAAATTAAAAACAAATAAGTCTCGCATAAACGTGGATCTATTTAGGTTGTTTATGATCTCGGGAAAAAATATAAAAACACTTGGCTGTCGTAGAAAATTGACCTATTTTTTTAACATACCTTTGCTTCTACAAAAACAATTTAACCTTAACAATTTCAAATTATGTTTTTTTTTAATTCATAAAATGTTTTGTTATTCAATCCAATTTGTTTTATTTGTTTGGCACAATATTGCTTTAATAGATTTTAAAAACTATTTGATAAAATTTGCAAATGGTTTATTACACATTTACACATTTGGTTCTATTGTTTCTTTCTGTCTGGCCGATTTAGCATATAAAACCTTTATTGGGTTTTGGTGGTTCCATATAATTTGGTGATACCCATATAATTACAAACTTCAAATTTCAACACTAGTGGTAATAGAGCATTCAAATTTATTTGTCATATACTTATGTATGTAGATTTGAAGAATCCATTATAAAGTTTTTACAGATTTGAATAGTTCAAATTTGGCTTACAATTAGATCATTTTCGACCACTGCTAAATGTGTTTGTGCATCAATTTATATTCAGTTATTTATTTAGCTGTTTAGAGATGTCTATGTGTGTGTGAAAATATTTGTATATGAAAATAAATTTCCATTAAAATTTCTATTTACATACATATCCTGGGGTTAGTTGTAATTAAATTCCTATTTTGTGCAGTTTACTTAACTTGCATGTAATAAGAGTTAAACAAATATTCGAATTATGTTAGAAAAATCTTTTATTTGAAAAAAAAACTAAAACACTTAAAAATTATTAGATAAACGACATTTTTAAAAAGAATAAAACAAACATTTTATTTAGCTCAATTGTTTTATTTTTTTTTAGGACATTTTATAAAAAATAAATTATTCAACAAAGCCATAGAATAACTACTTACATGTATGTATGTATGCACATATGTATGCGGATGCAATTAATATACTTTTATACAAACCATTGCGATATAAAAATTAATATTAATACAAATTTTATTGACGTTCAAGTATGTATGTATAATTGATGTTAATTTGAAAATTAAAATAAATGACAAACAAAACTTAATTGAGTGCAATAGAAAACTCTTTAGTATTAACAAGACAACGATTAAATTAATTCAATTAACACAATTTTAGTTTTTCTAATTTACTTTATGACCATATTCAAACTTATATTTCGAAATAACAATGACAATAACAATTTGAAATACATTAGTCTTAAGACTTAAAATGTCCAAAGTCATTTGATGGTTGGTAATTTAATCATACTTCCACTTGTTATTAACTTTGTTTTATTATAGTAATTACAATTAATTATTATTTATTTTTCCAAAACTACAAACATTTTTAAATGCTTTTGTTTTTTTCTTACTTAAGAAACTCGAAAAAATACAAGTAAATTATTGTTGCTTAAAAAACTTTTTGGGTTAAAATCTGAAACAATATTTTAAAAAATCGATTCAGCCATTGGCAAATAATCTTAATAATCATAGTTTAAAAGAAAAAGCTGGCGACCCAAAACAAAAAAAATTTTTAAACAGGAAAAGTGTTCAATGGGACTGTGCCAGTAACAAAATGAAATTATATCGAAACAATCGTTATTAGACTTTTAAAGAACTTCTTGACTCAAGGTAAAGGTTACCCAGCTGAAACTCTCTATTTGATTTAATTGCAGTGTAAACAGACAATTAAATATGTACAAAACATATGGTCTCTTTGTACAAAAATTTCGAAAAGAAAATATTTTAATAAATTTTGTCCAACTTGCTAATCTGGTTTTGATATGTAATTCAAAGAAATAATAAATACAAATACAAAATGGTTGGTTGGTCTATGTGGTAGTTTGCTACACTCGCAAACTGTCAAGTGAAGTCTTATGACTCTGTTTTGACAGGATCACACCACTCGTCGGATGTGCAGTTCACCCGGATATGGACTCCTAGCCCGGGGAAATATGTATAAGTACTAGATCCACCCTGTTGCCGTGAGATATTTTAGTAGGTCATTCAACCTGGCGACAGATATCTCACCAAGGTCCTCCAACATGTGGTTAACCAAGAATCTGTCCCTCTTGACAGATAGGGCAGGGCATTCGCAAAGAAGATGGAGAGCTGACTCCTCCTCTATTTCATTCTCACAGTTGCGCAAATGATTGTTTTAGTGGACACCTAGTCGTTCTGCATGCTTTCCTAGCATCTAGTGACCTGCCAATACTGCCAGCAACCTGGATATGTCCTTCCGACCATGACTCATAAGTTGCTACGTGCGTCTTATATCAAAGGAGGGCCACGTTAGCTTGGCAATCCTACATGTGTCCAAATTTCGCCACCTAGACTTTCCAGATTTCGCCACCCCTTATCAAGAAAGTAACTGTAGATGCTGCTTTTTATGGTCCCCAGTGGAATTGCGACTGAGCTCGCACTAGAGACGTTTAAAGCAGATCTTTCCTTGGCTAGTTCATCTGCTCGTTCATTACCGTAGTGATCCCTATATGCAGGGACCCAGGCTAGAGTAATGTCAGACAGTTGACCTACTCTTGAGAGTTCCATCTTACACTGACCGACTAATAGGGATGTGGTGTTGTACGATTTGAGTGAAAAAAGTGCCGCCTGACTGTCGACATAATACAAATACAAAATACAATTGAAAAAAAATATTTAGAGTTTGTTTTTTTGGTAAAACTTGAATTTGTATAAAATTTTTGGCAAATTCTTTTATTATAGATAAATCGATGGATAACATTTCCAATAATGAAATAAACGATAAATCCTGATTGAAAAGTGTATCTACTTTTAGCATCAATTCACCAGATATGGAAAATGTTAAACAAACTTTGTATTTAATGTTACAATTAAGTAATTTTCTACTCATAATCTTAAGTTGTCAATGAAATTTGTTTATCTATATAATTTTATATAATAAAAAAAGAATTCAAAAACATTATTGTGTTGCTTCAATAACACTTAATGCTACATATTTATGATTTTACTCCACAATTTTCTTATCACGTTTTTATAATGTCATTATCTTATTACGCATTCCATTTCATTTTTTATTTTCCTTTATTAATAATAAAATTATTTTCCAAACAGAAATAAACGCTTAAGAAGTGAGCTAATATTTGTTGCGAAAAAAAATGAGGCGGTAATGGAACAATTTATGTGAGACATCCAACTGCTACGATGTCATTTATTTTAGATTCTTATAAACATTTCAAAAACGTGTGTTTGAGTTTACTGAAAGACGAGTCTGTAATTTACAGATTTCAAGCTGAGCATAACGGCACTGTGAGGGTTTGTACTTATTTAATAAGGGTTGTAACAGGCATGGAAATTCGATAGTTTTTAAGGAAAATTATCTTCCATATAAATAATAATTTGTTGCTTTCGAAAGTTCTTAATAGTTGCTGTACAACTCTGTACTTTGTACTTTTTGTAAAAATTTAATAGTATTTAATTATCCATTCCTGGCTGTTACATTAAAGCTTATTCACAATGATAAACAAAAATTCGCATAGAAAATAAAATTTATTTTCTTAGATTATTAACAACATTAAAAGATTTTGTTTTATCATTTTATAAAAAAAAAATAGATGCAAAACATTAAAAATGACTTTTAGCTTTTTATGTGGATTAATATGTTTATATTGTATGAATGTATATGATTTTGCTACGAGTGCCTTAAAATAAAGGCAATGATTAATTGTTTGAAGAACAATAATATATTGTTATTACATTATCATTTAAGACTTCTGTGTTCATTTACTATAGGAAAGATTTTAAATATTTAAAACAGATTAAGTTACACATAAATTAAAAAATGTTTAAAGTTTATTTTATTTATTGCTTTTTGTTTTGTTAATTAAAAAAAAAAACAAGATGACATCGAGGTTTATTGGGGGTTATTGACTCAAAAACAGCAGGCAGCAAACTGTTTCTATTTCTGTTTGGGTTTAATTAAGTTTTATTTTTTTTTAATATGTTTTAAAAAAAGGCAAAACATAGACAAGAGATATATTTGACATAGACAAGACATGGATAAGACATAGACAAGACATACCAAGACAAAGACAAGATATAGGCAAGATGTAGATAATATATAGATAAGACATAGTCCAGACATAAACAAGACATGAACTAGACATAAAATATTTATGTTATTGGTACCAACACTAGCATTCCTGTGACGTTCATAACAACTTATGATATTATATTGTCTTATGTTCTAAAAATTTAAAATGGTTTATGTTCTTTGTTATTACTTTTTCTGTTTGGCTAAGGATAGTTTACGACAGCACATTAAACATAGCAGTCAGAGTCATATTGTTTTAGGACACATTTAAACCATTTTAAATTTTTAGGACATATGACATATGAATGGCTTGTGAATGCCTCAATATTTTCAATAATAAAAAAAAACAATATAAATAAGCATATCAAAGACAAGGCAACCCTTACACTAGCATTAGATTAAAAATAACAAAAAACTCATTCAAAAGAAATGTTTTATTTTTATTAAATATTAATGCATTTGAAACTTTTCTTTTTCCTTTGTCATGTTTTATTTTCCTTTGTTGTCTCATAAAATATATAAAAGCAAATAAATATTTATGAAAACACAATAGAGTACCTTTACAGTGGACATTACATTTGAGTTAAGGAGCTTTTCATTTTATATATTTATTTCAATTTTTTAAAGGGTTTTTTAAGCAAATTTGCCCAATTTAAACTTAATATATTATTCTTTCTCTTATTCTAAGCTTTTTTTTTAAAGTTTTTCCCTTGTATTCATAATACATTTTTAAAGCTATCAAAGGTTTATTAAACGAAATTTTTATACCAAAATTGGGGGTTCGTTTGTAGTTTTTTCTTTTAAAGAAACAAACAAAAAATTTTTATTTAATGTTTTTATGTTGAATCTATTGTCTAAGCGAAGTGGATCATATTTCTTATAGTACTAAAAGTACATGTATTTTTTAAAATTTGCTTTGTTTTAATTATATCATAATTACAACCTAAAATATAGAAATTTGTTTAAGCATTTCTTGCTTTTCTCTTTGACATTCCTTATCTAAGCATAAGTCCTTACTCGTTAAGTAGTTAATTTGTTAGTTTTCTAACAACCAAATGTGTGGGGAATTTAACGAGTAACAGTTACTAAATGCGATATGAATTGAAATAAAATAAAACTTCGTTATCTTAACAACAACCATAACTTTAGTTTTGTAGTTGATATAAAAAAGCAACAGACCTTAAAAAAGGAAATAAATGTCGTTAGCAACTACAACTACATCATGGAAAGAACATAAATAAAAATTTTTTAAACCAACAAGTTGGTAAATATTTTTATATTTTCAATTGACAGCAAGATATTTTTCTACAGAAACAAAATTGAAATATAAAAAATATATCGTTTAAAATCTTTTATGGCTTTTTTACTCCCAACATAACAGAATTCAACTGGGAACATCGTATTTTTTAAAAAGACCAGACACATAAATTTTAATTTTTTTTTCTATCTAAATATTTTTGGCAAAAAGACATTATTTGTACTATTATTAAATAGAAAAATATATAAAAGAATGTTCTCACATGAGAGTCAGCCATATTGTATAAAATACCAGTCGTCTCTTGTAAGAGTATAACAAATATTTTGCAGGAAAATTTTTAAGTAAGAATATTTTCTTAATTATAGAAAAAACTTTTAAAATGTTATTCAACAAATTATCTCTATGTTAATAAATAAATAACATTTGATATTTTAATAAGTGTTTAATTTGCAAATATATCCGATACATTATCACTAATGACCCAACAAATTATTTATTATTAAAGAACTGTTACACAAATTTTATATCTACGTATAAAGAAATACATATAAAGAAATTTACAGCATATTCTCTTTAATCACAATTTATTTCCTTAAATATTTATGGTACATAGAATCGTATGTCTGTATAAATATAACATCATGGAAAACATATGTAAAAGGAAATGAATTCAAATAAACTATAAAATATTAATAAAACACTCGTTCTTTAGTTGGTTTATTACTTCAGTGTTAAATTTACGTAAAAAAATCTAAGGGGAAAGCAAAATAAAACATTTGTGATTTAATTTACTTGACTTTTGTGTGTGTGTGTGGCTTAGTGATATTACTGCTGTTGATTTAATGGAATTATCATTGTTGCCTTTGTTGTGGTTGTTGTGAAACTGTAATGGTGTTAATAAAAGAGAGAGAGAGAGAAAAAAAACACATTTAAGATTAACAACCCATCAATGATACTAGGAATTATAATGGAAAAATCGCAAAAACAAAAAGGATATTATAAGCAGTGTTGACAATTTAGTATATCTGGTACCAGATAAACAATTTTTGAAAAGAACAACATACATATATGTAAAAAAATTTAAATACATGAATATATTCAGCAAAATAACCTTGCTATATATATTTTGGTTTGCAGTTTTTTAAACAAATTCTAAAATACTTTTATTTCAAATTTTGGCAGCACTGATAAATAGTTATGCAAATATTACATCTTCAAAAAGATACAACTCAAAATAAAACTTGACAGACCTAACAAAATGGCTATCCGAATTCAGGTTGTGTCTCATATATTATCCACCAACAAATTAAGTTTAAACAAAATAACGTACGATTTGAATTAACCGGAAAACATATTTTATTTTTTAGATTGTTTTTATAATATCACAGAATACACAAGAAAAGGTTGCGCGTGGAAAAACACATCGGTCAAGTGGCTTCCAAGGCCTTAGTGGCACATACGCACTCTTTTGTCGCAACATTCTTCTTCAAATCACAGGATTTTCGACTACAAATAACTTTTTAAATTAAGATCCAATCTTAGGAACACGGAACGAAAGAGTTCATAACCAGCAAATTCTTCCTAAAGTATGGTAAAACCACATATTGTACACATTAATATCATCTAGTTAATTTAGACAGAAGAAATCTGTTATCATATGCCTGCTTCGACAAACCAACCCCACCCACCCTTTCTCAAAGAAGCATGGTCTAATAAACATTTTAATCCCTAATACGCACTAATCTGTGGCATTTTGTGGATGTGGAACTCAGAAATTAAACTAGCCTTGCTAATTTTTTCATGTCTTCATAGTTGAAAAAGTTAGCTCAATATTCTTATCAGATTTTGAATGTAACTTTTTAAACTGTTCTCGTTAAAATTTCACAAATTTTTTTTTAATAACATTCAGTAATAAAACCTCATTGTTTTCGTGTAGCTGTTTATCTTTATTAACCCTTAGATCTTAGCAGTCATAAAGTTTTTTTTATGGTTGCAAATACCAGCCGTACAAATGATGAAAAATTTAAAATTTGCGTAAAATTTTAGTCTTCTCTTAACTGTTTTTTGGACTAACTTTTAACAATGCACATTGCTTGTATATTTCCATGGCATTCAAAGAAAATTTAATGCGGCTTTTGAATTAATACATTTTTATATAAAAGGGTTTTCTAATCTACCGATTAACAAATTGTTTGCTACAACAACAAAAAAATTTTAATAAACATTAGCAACGACTTGTTTTCTTTAAATACGTTTGAAGAGGTGCATAACAAAACGCAAAACGCAATTCCACCAATTCTATATATTATGTAGACTTGGATTTAGCCAAAAAATACGAAAGACTTAAAAAGTGAAATTATTGCGTTTTGTTTTGGACCTCCTCACTTAATTATGAGTGCCAATAAATGTATAATACACATACATACATATATTTAATTGCATTATACATTATAATATAAAACTCATAATTTAATTTTATTAGTTCTTGAAATGGTTGAACTTGATTTGCCTCTGATTTTTCTCTTGAATTAACATTATAACAACAAACCAAATGGTTGCCGCTATGTGCGTAAGTTGTGAATGTA
>NDXZ01014577.1:0-12951 GCA_003055125.1 Paykullia maculata
CAGGGCCACGCCCATAAAAAAAGTTATAATTTTCAATTGAAATTCAGAATGCATTCTTATTCATTAAGGGGCGTAGCAACGCGCGCCGGACTTGGCTAGTTTAATTATACGTAATATAATACGTTCGACACAAATTAAAAAGGTAAAAACAATATGTTTTATGCCCACCACAATATGAATACACTCATACTGTTAGTCTATTTGTAACACATTAAAATATTCCAAAGACCTTATAAAGTATATACTTTCTGAAACCTTATATGAAAAGGTTCATAACAACACAATAATTCCACATTGTTTTTGAAAGAACGAATAAATTCAATTAAAGCCAAAACGAATATATTGAATTTTTATACAGTTTTATACAATACAAACCATAAATACATTTTTTTATCTGGAATTAGTTTTAATATTATTTAGATCACAAATTTGGAATTGTTACGTTTTGGTCTGCACCATAGTGGAACTTTGGAATTTTTGAACATTGTTGGTCATAATGTTTGCCATTCACTTTTCACTTATTCAGTCAAAAAAAAAACGAAAAACTTAAGAAGTGGAATTATTACGTTTTGTTATGGACATCTCCTAATATGCTTCTAGTTGATCTAGTTAACAGACGGGCCGTCTAATAAGAACAAGAAAAACAATGTGCGGAGTCACACAAACAGAAATAATTAATAAGAAAAGAGACAGAAAAATATGAAAGTAATTAAACTTAGTTCATATTTTATTATTATTTTATTATTTAAATAATCATATATGTAATTTAAATAAATTAATTATATGAAATTTCTCAATTTGATAATTCTTCCGAAATAATAAAAAATTACCATAACCAAATTTTAAGTTTTTACATTTTTGACTGTAGTTTGCACAATACTGTATTTCGGATAAAGGTTAAAAAGATCTCCGTCCGCTTTAAGAGCAATTAACTGAATGGTTTCTGCAGTAAGAGTATTTGCCCACATATAGTTTTATTAAAATAAAAAACAAATTTTTTTAAGAATATTATTTTATATATGGAAATTAAAAAATATAAATTCGTTTTAAATAAATTATATGTAACACCACATAAAATTAAATGAAGAAGATCTCGAAATTTAATATGTATTAATACCTAGAGTGTTTGCCAAAACTTCCTAAAGACAAAATTATATAACAAGAATTTTTTGAAAAAAAAGATTGATTAAATCATCAATTTGTCACAGAAGTTTCTGGCAACGCTACATACCAGCAGATCAAACACAACATTAGAAAGAAGTTTGTCATAAAATGTATCTGTGTGCATTCCATGTTCAATCAAACAGTGTGGTGAATTTGTATTATTCTACTCAAAAACCCAATGGTTGTCATTTGAGTGATATTAATGAGTGTTTTTCTTTTAACAACAATGGCGGTTCGTTCCTAACAGATATTGTTGTTGCGTTTGGTGTGTTGGCAAAATGTCGTTTGTGAAAGAGAGTGCGAGAGAAGGAGAAATATGAAAAAATATATTTCAAGTAGAGGTGTGTTCTTTTTACAATTAAACTCATCTTGTTTCATTTCCGTTTTATTAACAATGGCGCATCCAATAAGAATTTTAATAAACGTTTATGTTCAAGTAGTTGTAGATTATTTTCTTTTTTATTTTCTATGGACTTTAAAATGTGTGTGTAAGAGTGTGAGTAGGTTTAAGTGCATAAATGTGTTTGGGATATTTTTATTTCTTGTTCATAGTTGTATAAGAGTAAATTAAATTTTATGCAAGAAGTTTATTATTAAATGGAGCTACATGCATAGGACATGAACAACAAAAACAACCATTTAAAAAAAAACAGGAACAACAACATTAGCAACTATGAAGACAGTTGATGATGATATTTTGTAGTTAGTTGTTGTGAATGAATGTATGTATGTATGTATTAATATTTATGTTAGTGTACATTATTTGCTTCTTATATATACATACATACATATATACATATTTCGTGCAGACAAAACAGCATCATTTTTAACATTTAGACTATGTTAAGAAGGAGAATGGAGCAGTAGCAGCAGCAGCATAAAATAATGTAATAATTATTATAGTTTATAATGAACTCATAAACAAGAACAGCAACATACCTAAACAACAATGGGAGGATGTCTTTGACAATTTAATAGATGTTTTGTGTCGAGATTTATACCTACAATTTAGATTTGATTTTAATTAATTTGCAGTTTTAACAAAATAACAACTATTTTGACAATTATGTATTTATTTTTAATTTTAATGGAAAGTGTCAATTTATCCTATTTAACTTATATGTAGTAAAATTTGTCTTTATAAAGACAAGATTTTATGGGTAGTAATAATAATGTCTATAGACAAACTAAAATAAATATAATTTTGCAAGTCCATTTCGATAAGCTAAACGATTTTCAATTGTTTATTTTATTTCAATTATAACGCTATAAGGCATGTGACGCCTGCAATAATTATGCCTTGACAATCGCTTTTGGCTTAATTTTGCTTAAAAGAACAGTTCAAAAATAATAATTTTTTCGATTTTAATAATTGTAATCAAAATAAATTTAAGCAATACAATGCCATTGTTGTCTTTACAAAATAAATTGGCAAACCAAACCAGTTCCAAAATAACCCAGAACAGTCAAATCGCCACATCCATTAAAGTACTGACAACCATTTAAAAAAAAATCGTATTAACTGTTTGGCAATATGGCATACACTTGCAAACGGATCCTTTTTTTAGATCCGTAAAAATGTGTTTTATCGTGACGTTTACGAATGTGACCGTTCCAGCTCGAAATGGGTTAGCAGAGCTTAAAATTAAATGCCTTCAGAAAATCATCCGATATTTTACACTAGAAAATTAGTTACCACAAGTTATTGTTTGCTTAAGATTAATTTGTTTAAAATTCAAACATAAAGATCCGCATAAAAAATTAAAGAAAAATCTATTGAAATCAATTTTTAAATTTAACCATAAATGAACTTATGAAGTAAATTTAGAGATGTCGATTATATTTTTTTTTTCGATTTTTAAATAAATAAATAGACGTTAATAGAGAAAAAACAAAGCTGGGGCCTAATTCTGGCATTCCATAGCGATCGAAATTAAACAAATCCAATTAGAATTCAACTGGAACTGCTATACCTAAAGCAAAGAAAGCTTGTGCGAGTAAAATTTCGATCGCTATCGAATGCCAGAATTAGGCCCCTGAAATGTAACTTAGCGCACGTATTCGATGAAGATTAATTGTTCACTTGTATACCTTTTTAGAGGTACATACATACATACATACATACATATGTTGTTTCAAAAATTTATTTATATATTTTTCTTAATAAAAATCATCTCTATAAATATTTTATTACCGACGGCTGTGTAACAACTATATATGTATGTATGTACATTAAAATGCTTGTTAACTACATACATACATATACCTATACAAAAATCAACTTTTATAAACTAAAATAAAAAAATTAAATAATAGAAAAAAAAACTGCAATTTTATTTATGTGTATTTGTGTTTTTAATACACATTAATAAACCAAAAAGACAATTACAATAAAATAAATCAATTATAAAATGTTTAGTTGGGTTTTTTACGAGAATTGTTTTGTTATTTCCTAAAAAAATGTATACTGTATATAAATACATATAATAAAGTACTTCATTAAAAAGCAACTTTTATATATGTATATATGTATGTACATACAAATGTGTGTATATATATCTACGTACGTATGTATGTATGTTTTTACAAATGGCTTTGTACGAACATACACACGCTATAAAAACAAATTATACTACATAATACGAGATGAAGTAAAAAAAAAACTGAAAAAGGAAAAAAAACCATTGACTGCCACTCAATATTTATTACATTTTAAACAAATAAACACAAAACGTAGACGATGAGAAGAAGAGTAAAGTTGAAAAGACAACTCTTGAAAAAAATCAAGAAAGAAAAACACACATAAAACCAGAGAAAATCTGAAACACCTCCTTTTTTCTACCCGTTTACATTAATTTGCTCCCATCCATACACATTTATTTATTCACACACACATGCATGCATATATACATAAGGCAGGCACACACTTCAACAAAACAATTTCGACTCTTTTACAGTTTACTTTTTTGCTGCTGTTGTGTCCTGTAGAATGGGAGGGAGTACCAGAGGATATCTGCTCCGAGTAGTGCTGTATTAAAACATGAGTGGGTATTATAACCGTACATTAGTGCATTTTAATGACGTACATAATAAAAATCACATTCACGTTGTATTATTCTATCCTTTTTGTATTGTTGTTGTTTTTGTTTGTTTTTTGCATTATTCCAATTCGTACCAATTCCATAAAATTCCTATATAGCAGATCGGTCTATTATAAAGAATACTTTAACTTTAGTTAGTTGCTGCCAAAAAGTGTTGTCAATTAAGCGCTTTTGTATTTTTTAAACATTTTAAGTGATCTCGTTTCCCTATCTTTCAAGTTATAATAAGTTTACAGTTTAAATGCACATGATAGATAGCATTGATAAAATACCAAAAGAATCGAATGTTAATTTTGAAATAAAAAGGTTTAATGTTTGAAACGGGTGAGTGACTTGGATTTATGCCGCAGCTTTAAAGTTCAAGCTTTCCAGAATATTTAAAGCTTCAGGATGTTGACATTAGATCTGGAGAAACTGAGCCAAATTCCCTTTTGTTTCAAGGAATGCAATGAATTTTAAAATAAACAAAATAATTTTACTTTTCAGACATCAAAAGAAGTCTTTTTAAAGATATTTATTAATTACTATTATTCTCTTCAAAGCTCCTTTTTAATTTTGTATGAAGCTGTAAGAACTATGAAATGTTAGGTGTCAGTCAGAATACAATTGTATATACAGCAATTTTTGCTCTACTAAGTTTTTTAAAAATTTTAAGATTTTTTTACAATTAATTGCGAACATCATTTCATACTCTGTTAATTGAATTACATGCACAATTAATAGAAAAGTGTTTATTTGCGCAGGCTGATTAATTAAGCAGATCATAATACTACAAGAATGTAATAAGTCAACAAGTCGCTATTACAAATCGCCCTTATTTCCTATTTTTTTTGTTGTAGACTACCTATAAATAGATATGCATTTTCTGTGCCCCTACACATTTACATAGCTTTCGTTAGATCTTTTATTTGGGTTTATTTGAAATCTAAACATGGTTCGCACTGGTGCAATTTTAAAACTATTGTTTGCAACGCCGTGAACAAACATCCACAACACTAGTTTTGGTCACAGAATTGTCAACACGGGCAATTAGAATCAAGAGCTGTTTAACTAAACCAAAGCAGAGTCTGAACACTTCTGGTATCTTCTTTTTGTGGTTCGTTTATATCTAAACTTTTAATCTATCTTAGGTTATGATTTGAGTTAAGCTTGGAAAGCTCTAAAATTGGTGCTAAACTATTTTTAATAGACTTTAATTTTTTTTCATTTATGTACATACATACATACATATTCCCTTTTCTGCAAAGTAAGGCGCTTTCTCGCAACTAAGTAAAATTAACTGATTGTTCTTACAGCAAAACAATATTTTCTTGGAAGGCGTCGTTTTGGTTCAATAAAGTGTGGTCAAGGTCATATGATTTAGCTTTAGGCAACAAATTGTACGTCATCATAATAATTTAAGATTTTCGTACCAAAAGCTAGTTTTGCAGAAAATGAGTTTAAAATTTTTTAAATTAAGTTTTCTTCTATCAAGAGGTTAGTTTACACGCCATTTGCATGATTTTTTTACACAATATAAAGCAAGATATACAATTCTCAATCATTTCGTTTTTTGAGTTATGACGTTCTTTTAGTAAATGAGCGATATGTATATTTGTAGTCTATGTAATTATTTATGCAGGAATTTAACAATTTTTGGGAACTTTGGTCAGTCTATTGCAGTTTTTTTTAATGATGTTGCCCTTTGCAGCTTATTATACCCTTCACCACAGGTGGCAGAGGTATATATAGGTTTGTCATTCCATTTGTAATTTCTAAAATATTCATTTGTGATCCTATAAAATATGTATATATATTCTGGATCTTTTTAGATAGAGAAGTCGATTTAGCCATGTCCGTCTATCCGACTGTCCGTGTGTATGTTGAAATCAAGTTTACGTAGCTCCCATAGGTCACCTAGGGTTGTATGTGTTATTAAACTTTTGGAAATACTTTAGAGATCGGTAGTGAAAGCTTGCATCAATAACCGGCTGAGATATAAGCAAAAAAAGACGACTGCCTCGTTTCTTTTTCACAAAAAAAAATTTTTTTTACACAGAAAAACTATTGTTTTGCAGCTTTGAAATAAACTACAAATATATTTGAAAAAATTATACCATTTGGCCACACATGGTGAAGGGTATATACGATAAGGCCCAGGCAAATATAGCGCTCTTAAATGTTTTTACTTAAATTATACCAAAATCTCATTTTTATAAAATGGCGTACCTAACAAAAAAGCAACATGTAAATATAACGCTTTATTGAAGGTTAATTAGACAAATTTCTCTTACAAAATCAGTTTTATAAACCTTTGATAACTTTATAAATCGTTAATAAATATGGGGGTTTGATTTTACTATTTCTTAATACCTATTAACGTTTGAGCGTTTTTGGTTTTTGACGTTTTTAAACTCTATATCGACATTTCTGTTTGTGTCATCATGTTCGGGAAAATTGAAGTAGTAGTTGAAAAAGGAATAACAGACATTTTATAAAGACAATCAGATTAAATATCAAAACATACACACAAACATGCATTTAAATATTTAGATGCATGTAAATAAGTATGTATATTTTTTCAGTCAATTTATACTGTTGTTTGTGTAGTTGATGGTTTTTTTTCACCTTGATTTACTAAGTGCAATAATAGAGTAGAAGTATTTGAACATTAGACGTCTCGTTTTAACCTTTGCGATAGATTACAATTATAAACCAGTAATACAAGTAACACATATCACCGAACTCAAGCCAATGAACCAGAGAGAGAAAACATAGTTTCTGTATCTGAGAGTTTTACTCATTTTGTAATGAATTGAAATCAATTGAGCATGATTTAAAACCGGATTTTCTTCTTGTCTACTTGCGTGAGTGAAATTTTGTTATATTTTTTCAATGGCAAACTGAAACGCCTGTCATGTTTTCAACTCATATCTTCTGATATTGTTAGTTTGCAAGAGAGTGACTGATAGGGGTAGTTGTTTACTGTGTGCGTGTGTACATGTGTGCATGTTACGTTTCAACTGATTCTGATATTTCGATTCAAAACAATTTTGTTTTAGATACATTTGCCACATAATTTTTTTATTGTCCGGCAGCAACATTTACTTACCCAGTGCACACACAGTTAAAACTCGTTTGTTCGCATACAATTCAATTACACTTTCGAATCATTCTGTAGTTATAGGCCTAAACAAGCGGACGGTTAAACGGATTATAAACGAAAAACAAATACGAAATCAGCTTAACAAGAAAAAGTTAAAAATACAAAATAAAAAATTCTTTTCAATAAAAGAGGAAGTGGCAAAATTATAAATGTAAAAGAATTTATCAAATAGTTTTGAAAATAACAAATATTGAAAGGGTTTAATTAAAGTGGATTGCTTAAGAAACAAGTGCAAAAATTTTAAATTAAGAAAGAAAAAAAAACAAATGCAATAATTTATAAAAGAATATTAAAAGAAAATCACGTAGTGTTCAAAGTGCAACAAATTGTTTGGTGAGAACTTAATAAGTAGAAATTCATACTTATTATTTTTATAAAGTTCAACCTGGGTAGTCAATATATAAGTCATACGCCCACGGGCTCGGAGAGCCCGCTTGCTTTACCTAACGATATCGCTTCTACGCCTCACATTGATTCACCTTTATCTTGCGCTTCTTCAGCAACAGCTACTCCAGCTTCTATTGCCACAAAACCGTTTAATTTATCACAAAATTCCGCTTTTAATTTAGCCTTACGTTCTACGACAACATTTAACGCTTTTCAAGCTGCCGTAGCCGCCGGCATTAACGGTTTCTCTTCGCCTTTTCAAGCGCCGCCGGTGCAATCACCACTTTGTTTGTATTCTCGCTTCAACGAGCGCTGCGAAGAAAGTTCGGATTATAGTTCAACCATAGCCACAAGTAATACTGTTAACGATAACGAAAACATGGATTTGATAAATCCTTACATGAGACATCATTCATTTGCGGCAGCAGCAGTCCAACAAAATAATTCGCCTTCAGTTAATATTTTGAATCGCAGTCCGCCGCTGCATCACCACCATCAGAATCATATAGGTAATGGTTTTCCTGATCCCTCACAAATGGATTATCAAAATCAATTATTGGATTATCATAGTGCTGCAGCGGCTGCAGCCTATGCCGCCAACAATAACAATCATTTAACGGGACCCTTAATGCTGTTAAAAAATAACAATAATCATACTAATAACAATAACAACAATAATACGGATAAAATGCCCCCCATATGTAAATCCCCCAGATCTGTCGATGACTCTTCCACACCACCTCCCTTACTCTCCAGTACCGATAATAATAATACTAATATTTCACAAACATCATCCCGCCTACAGTCTGAATCACCCGACAACTGTCATAGTACTTTAAATCAGAGGTCACGTTATGACAACAACTCTAGTCCCGGTGTAGATAGTTCAAAATCCTTTTCCGTTAGCCAGCGTTCTAGCGAAGAGGCTGGCAATAATAGTGAATCAAGTCCTCCGCCTTTAGATTATAGTCCCGAAAATCTTTCAAGTCGTAAATTTACATCCTCCAATACAGGTCATCCTTTGGGCATACACAACAACAATAATAATATTGGTTTGGATCACAAATTACCTTTAAGTTTTTTGGGTCCTCCTCTGGCCGCCTTACATTCCATGACCGAAATGAAGGCTGGCAATGTGTCAGGTAATTCAGTGTTAAATGGCTCCTATGGTGGCCATCAACAACATCCGCACATAATTGGAGAAAATCGTTCAAATTCATCGGGTTCAAATGCAAGTACAACAAATACACAAACACATGGCACTGCAAATCCCCATGGCATTGATACGATTCTGTCAAAACCTCCCCCAGTTACATCGGCGGGCTTAAGTGCTTTAACGGGAGGTAAGTTGTGTGAACATTTTATTTGTCTGTTAATGTTAGTTAGATTTTCGCTTAGAAAATATATTGATTTAAGATTCCTTAATAGGTTTAATCTGGGTAAAAATTAAACTACTACTTTTAGGTTAAAATTGATCTAACAAGATTTAAAAAATTATGTACTCGACCGTATATCTTCGAAAAGTCATTGCAAAATTAATTTCACATATAAATTTTTTTTTAAACTCCAAATATTAAATTGAAAAAAATATTTCGATAATTTGTTTCAATTAAAGCCCTGTTTATT
Source organism: Paykullia maculata (assembly GCA_003055125.1). Taxonomy (NCBI): domain Eukaryota; kingdom Metazoa; phylum Arthropoda; class Insecta; order Diptera; family Rhinophoridae; genus Paykullia; species Paykullia maculata. The sequence continues at coordinate 9,424 of NDXZ01014577.1, forward strand.
TTGAAATTGTTTTTAACTGAATATAAAATTTGGAAAAAAAATACTTTTTTTATTGACTTAATAACTTATTTACCAACAGATTTTAAAAGTCTTACAAGATACCAGCAGATCTGTTATGGAAGTTACTGTCTATTATGCAAATACTATTTTGAAATTCAATAAGAATACTTTCGTTAAATAAAAATAAGCTTTCGGTTAATTTTATTTTAACACAAATATATGTATGTATGTATATAAAATGGTTATGAACATTAGTTTTTAACTATGGGAAACATATATATTTAGGGACTGGGGAAAATATAAACTAATTACAAACAATAATTAAGCTACAGATTAGTCAAATATTTGTCCAAAAAAGCGTTTCCATATTTTTAGGGAAAAATTATTGTTTGCCTTTAAAAGAAATTTAAGTTCGTAATTATGGTCAAAAAAATCAAATAAAAATATCCACTGAGTTTTTTAATAGTGTAAGGGACACATTCCCAAAAAAATTAATTAATTAAACAATATATGTATGTATGTCCTTTTCATAAAAGGCTTGACTAATATGACTATAGCTTTGGTCTATAAGTATACATACCTGCCTTGATAGTGTAGGGTGTACAATTAAACTTTGAAAAAAACATCAACCATAAAAACACATTTGATTTTGATTTGTCCTGTGTCCCAAAACAAAAATTAAACCAGATCACATGTAGAAGCTACAAAAAAAAATAAAAGTTTGAAAAAAATTTTTTGTTTTAAAATAATGAGGCAAAAATTTGATTCGTTGTATCCAAAATAATGTATAATATAAAATAGTTAGCAAAAAATTCTGGATAAACCAGTTTCTTTTTATGTACTTTTGAGTGTAATACAAATATTTTTTGACACAAAAATAAATTTTTTTTAGTTTCCAGATAACACAAGGAGTTGCTTGTTACTTGTGTTTTAAAAGTATAATTTTGGAAAATTTTTTGGAAAATTCTAGTCTAATTGGATTTCATTAAAAGATAAAATTTGTAAGGCCCTAAATACCTTTGGGACCTAGTTTTGTCTTATAACGACTGTTTTTAGTAAATTTTTTCAAAAAAAAATTTGTATTCCCCCAATAGGCATGCACATCACAACGCTATCAAACTGAAAGGTTATATATGCTTCAGTGTAAAGCGTAAAGCGGTTGTTGTTATGTGTGTTACTTTTGTAAATCAGAATTATATTATGCACAGCTGATTGTTAAACAAGTAAGAGCGCTAAATCTTTTATAACTTTCACTACGTGTAGGTACCCTGCAGAAAATGTCGGTAGTGAAACAGTACTGATTCACTATTGACTTTGTCACCAGTAGTACTACTGACCGATTAAATTCCAGACAATGTGTTTTGCTGTAGACATTTACCATGTTCTTGTCGTTGAGAATTCACTAGTGATGTTAGAACTATTGACTAGGTAGTTCTTATGGGAACATATGGCGACATTGGAACCAGGTATTGACTAGTTCATTTTAGTAATTCTTCTCTACACTTTTGGTACTTTTTACTAACAAAATAAAAAGTATTCACGTTCTGTTAACAATATCACCAAAAAGTCACCACAATAGTCGACAAAAGTGGTTACTTGAAGACACTTACCCCCAGGCTTCCTGCAGGGTATGTAATAAGAAGTTTATTTACATATGTATGTATGTATTTACATGTTAGAAAGGTCTTAGAGAACGTAATTTTTTTTTGATTTAAAATTTTGTTAATATGGGTTTTGAGGCCAGTGAATCTGATTTTTTTAAACATGTTTGTAGTTTAAACAAAAGCTGCAAAACATTAATATTTGTGTTAAAAACCAAAAAAAAAAAAAGATTTTTTTGTTTATATCGCAGCCGGTTATTGGTTGATACTACCAGTTTTCAATACTGGTATTCTCAGAAACCTATGTGACCTCGGTGACCTATGGGAGGTGCAAATAAGTTGATTTTAACCAACACACGGACAGGCGGACATGAGGTCGCAAATGAATATTGTAGAAATTACAAACGAAATGACAATCTTACATATACCCTTGCCACCTGTGGTAAAGGGTATAATAAAATAACCAAATATTTAAATCAATGTAAGCTTTTAGGTAAATTACAATAATTGTTTTTAATGTAAACGAATGAACTTTCAAACTATTAACAATTAATTGAAGGACCATTAAATAATCGTATCATGAGTAAAGTCTATATTTTTTAATTTTTTACAAAAAATATTTTTACAATTTTAGACAGTCATCATTTAGACACATTTTACCTTAACGACAATGAAATGAAAGCGGCCAGACTCTCAATCATTTGTCATAGAATGTAATTATTGTTATTTGTATTTAGCTGCTAAATCAATTAAATACCAGAACTAATTGTCATTAGATACAAAAGAAAACAGCAAAAATAAGCGTTAAATGTCAAATGGTAGAAAAAAGAAATAAAAGGGAAAGAGAGAAAAAGTCAAACATAAAAGAAACGTCAACGCATTGTCTGAGTTTTTTAAAAGGCAGGCATAAACGTTTCAAATAAAATACCTCCATACAAATATTACAATGTCAATAACAGTGTACATACATATGTATGTATGTGTTTAATAATTTTTGTAGTATTAAATGTAAAAAGTGTCAATATTATTGTTATTAATTTCTAAATAAATAGAGTTATCAAACAAACAAACAAAAAAATAAAAATAATAAAAAATTAGTAGATACCCTGCAAAAACTGGGTAATGATTCGCTCTTACTTAATAACATACTTTTCAATGACTATTCCATACCGTCTGCATTTCAAAGAAGTAGTTTTCTAATGACAAGATTATAATTTTAAACGCAATTACTTATTTATCAGAAATCTAATAAGAAATAAAAGCTACATACCCTGTGGTTAAAAAAGTTGTTAGGATTCACTGAAATTTTTTTTATAACTCTCATTTGGTTAAACAAACTTACGATATAAGTAGTTATATTTAAAACATTAGTTCATGACTTTTTTAAAGTATTTTTGTAAAACGTAACGATCAGTAGTAACAAGCCTCAGTTTCGATCTCAGAAAGCCGTTTATAGTACATTACTTATAATGTGTTCTGTAATTTCATACAATCAATTGGATATTTTACTTATTTAAGCAAGTAGTTACCAATATTTTAAAAGCAATGACTTATTCAATTCCTAATTTGTAATCTGAAGGAATGCTTTTTTTTTGTTAATATTAAGTTGTTACTTAATGACATTAAAGTAATAACTTCACAAAATCCCTATTTGTAAGCGAGAGTGATAATGATTTTATTAAGTCCTTATTTTTAAGCGAGCGGGGTAAGACCTTGCCTCCAATGACGTTACCGTGTTAAAGTAATGGGTTAAAATGCCAATATGTTGGTAGGGCAACTACAGTATTTTAGCATTTTAACTAATTACAAAGTAATGCTGATTTTTGCTGGGTATATATGTATGTCTTATGTCGAACAATTTTTAAACAGATTTTTGTTGTAATTTTTTTTTAAATTATTATACCCTTCACCAGAGGTGACAAGGGTA
>NDXZ01014594.1:0-19945 GCA_003055125.1 Paykullia maculata
TAATAAATTATTAATTTGTAGAAAAATACGTTAAAACTTTGTTTCATTTTAAAAACTTTTGTTCTTTTATAACTTTATTATAATTTTCGATATAAAATGCTTTAATTTCCTGGTTGAACCTTTTATTTTAATGTTAACGAAATGTTTCAAAGCTGTTATTGAATTGTTGCTTTCTTCTAAAAAAATTGTTTAAAAATAACAATTTTATTCCAACGAAAAATAATTATCTAAGGACTTAAAGCAACATTTATCATGTAGGATTCGAGCAGGATATACAAATGCTTGAAAGTAAATTTTTTTAAATTTCCAACAGTTTTCTTTGCTACGAACTTAAAAAAATTTTTTTTTCAAATATAATCAATGCAATTTTTCCACATTTTTGTTTATAAGCAGGGAAACCGTAATATGAAAAATGCATGTTTTTTCCTGTGCGACGTATTGAGACGGAGGTTACGTAATTATCCGTTTCAGAACTTTTTATGATGATGATTTTTTTTAAACTTCTGAAAATGACTGTTAGTAAAACATTTTGAAAAAACTTCGTCAAAACAAGTTTTAAAACATTATTTGAAGATAATATTATCGTTTAAATATGTAGATATAGAAAGAACATTTTCAATTTATTAAACTTTATTTAAATCTAACCTTTTATTTGAAAATCTGTTTCAATATTTTGTCGTTTATTGCAATAACAATTACTAATAAAAATTTGGTCTTATTTAATTCAAAAACCGTCCCAATTCAATCTGATACCTGATATACATATTTAGAAGTTCAATTTTTTATGTCGTTCCTTTGTTTCTTGTTTTGTTAATTTTATTATTTATTTATGTTATTGAATGGTTAGATAAAGAAACACAATATTTTTTTCCCTAAACGATCTTTGTTTTTTTAGGAGCATATTTTTTACATTTTTAGAGCATATTTTTAAATTTTTACTGCATATGTAATGCGCATAAAACACTTTTTTTAGAGCATATTTTTGGTTTCCCTGTTTATAAGATTAATTATTTAAAAAACAAACGCATTTTTTATACATAACCTAACTCTAAAAAAAATTTCATCTTGGTCCTTGAAAACTGTAAATCTTCCAATTTTTTTTAGCACAAAAATTAATTAATTTTAAATAAAGACTTAGGACTAAAAATAATATGTTCTTTTAAAAGCCTTTTCCAACAGTGGCACAAAATTTGATCTTTAGCATAGCTAGGCCTAAAAGTATGCTACACTTTATAAATAATAAAGCCACTACTTTATGTATGTTTAGAAAAAAATGTATCCTTAATAATTGAGAATTTAAAAAAATAAATTAATTTTTTGTAGGAAATTAATAAACAAATACTTTAATGTCTTTTTTTATTTCTTTCGATTCGTTTGAAATAAAATAATTGAATAAAGTTTTCAACTTATTTTTTTTTTATTATTAAGTTTTGCGTAATACTTTTAGGTTTTAAATTGTTTTTAATAAAACTTTTGAAAACATATTTTTTTCTAAGTGTATTTATTATATCATTTAAATTAAAATGTTTCTGGTTTATTTGTCAGAGTTTTAAAAATGATTTTTCTATTTTGAAATCATTTTTAGGTTGATTTTATTTTTTTTTTCTAAATAACTAAATAGTTTTTTTTTAATTTGGTTTTAGTTAGTTTTTTTAAAATTAATTAAATTTTTTTGTTTCATTATTCGATGAATAAACAGTGCATGTTTTAAGTATTTAGTTAATTATTTGTTTAAAAACAAACTGCTGTTATTTATTTATAATAAATAACTTAATCATTATACAACTTTTTCAGTTTCATGTTATGTTGTTGTTCTTTTTTTTGTTATATATTTCTTTTATTTTTAACCTACACAGACAACTTCTACTTTAAAATTGATTGTGTATTTTTTATATAACGTTTTTTTTCCGTGTATGTTTTATGTGTTTAAAGGGTGTTGCAATTAAAATTTGTTTTAAAAATGTTTTAGTAAATTGTATATAATAATAATTTCTTTATTTTGTTTGTTTTTCTTTTTCGTTTTCGTTTTGCTTTTGATTTTTTAATTTAACAATAATATTTTTTGTTAATTTTTTAAAAACTCCGGTTTTTCCTTTTAAATAACGTTTGGAAAAAGTAGATTCTGTTACTGGAAATAAAATCAGTCTCAATAAATTAAATTTGTAGAAAAGGGTTTATGATAAAAACAAATAGGAAACTTTTGTTTTAAAAAGCTTTTTTAAGGAATTAAAGAATTACAGTGGAAGGCATGGGGAAAATCAATGTTGAAGGGAATGTATCCTTATGGAATTTGTAAGTCAGCTCTTTCATAGTACGTTTTGTGCGCTCTATGTTTTTCTATATGATGCAAGAGTAGATGAATATTTTTAATATGCACTAAGTGAGCTACAGTCCGATTTCACTAGAGACAAAAAGATATGATTTGTAAAACTAATCCAGTTGTCAATGAAACCGAACTTTATTGATATTTAAGTGAGCATATAGAAAAAGCTTAAGTATTACACGAACATCCGTTTGATATCTTTGTATTCGTATGTGCAAAAAAGGCATAGTTTTTCTTCAGAAAATCTTTTTTGCTTATTGGTTCCTTCCGAGTTGTTCATTCTAGTTCAATACTTTTGCTTTAAACAATTAAACAAACCAGTCATATGAAATCCAAAATATGAAATTCTAAAAGTTCTCATTCCATTTAAAAGCATAGAGTTATAAAAACATTATACGATCAAACTTGTGGACATCTACGTAAAAGAAAAACCCCAATCTTCTAAATATTACACCCGCCGAGGCAACTGATTATTGAAAGCATTATGTTGAATAAATATTATGTTGAATAAATATTATGTAGAATGATTATCATGGGTATCGTTATTTATTCTAATAGAAAAAAAAATTGAATCTTTGTATATCGAGAATCTATGATTAATTTTGATTAGTAAAACTGGTTAACTGTATGGTTATATGTATATTTTAAAATGTAATATCTGTAAATATCCCACTTTTAGATTACTGATCACTTAAATCATCAGAATCATGAAATTTTGGTGGTGGATCAACTCGTATGTCTAAGCCGCAAGCAAAACGTTCAAATTCGATAGGTTCAGTTTCGTAATCGGACAGAAAGTCCGGATATGGTAGTTCTAAGTCACCAGCGTTAGATGGAGAAATGTTCTTGCTACTAGAACCTGCTGCTGATGTTGCGCTACCTACTACAGATTTAGTACCGCCACCATTACGTTTAATGGTACCGGTGGTATGATAAAAACTACTACTATCCTCACTACTATTGGCCATGTCATCGGAGAGGCCTGCTTTTGATTCTACTTCACTCTCTTCGGGATTACAATAGGATCTACCGTGATACTGGGATGATGACTGCTGAGTGCCAATAATGGAATCTTCGCGTTTAAGTTGACGTTTTTTGGTACGTGCTGGTTTAATGGGTTGCCCCGTCGAAGGTGGCATTGGATGGTTTGCCGGTTGTGGTTTATTTACGGGCGCTGTGCGCATTTGCTGTTGTTGCATCGATGACTGATACATGGGATTTGTTATGTGACCTAAGCGATCGTAGCGTGGAAAGCCCATTTCATCTACATTATCAGTCATGTCTAAACTTTCAAATGCTGAAGATGTAGATGAAAAGGCCACACCCGAATAATGAGGATACTCCTCGTATTCGTCGGTTTCCTGTTCATGCTCCTCCAATTCCTCATCGAACTCGTAGTATTCATGTCGGTAGGAAGGGTCAGAACCTCCAGAATCCATTTCTGGCATATAACCTTCCGAACATTCTGAACTTTCCTGATCCATCAAAGCACGATCAGAGGAACGCATACGTTTGGTCGTAATCTGACGTTTTTTGCGATAGCCTCTCGTACGTAGTTTGGGATCTTGAGCACGTACATCTAACGAGCTGTCCGTGTCATTACCACTGGGTGGACTTTTGACCATAGGTGTACGTGTTATAGAGCTTTTACGGGGTGGTTTCTGTATCAATTGATTGGGTGGAGATTCTGAGCTTAAGCTACTCGAGTAGTAGGGTGAACATTTTATTAATTTTTCAGCTCTGGTTGGCAGCATTGGTGAGGAATTTTCGGTACTCGTTGTATTTTCACTGTTAAGAGTGGTTGTCGTTGTAGTCGCCGACGAGGCACCGCTCGTGCCTCCCCCTACCGAAGACGTTTCCTCGTCTATGCGGGTCGGCATTGATTCCAATGATGATTGTTGTGATTGTGACAGCATGTGTTCATGAAATGAATTCGATTGTCTTAATTTATTTGTTTTATATTCACGTATTTGAGATTTCGACAGTGTTTTATCATCGTAACTATGATGTTTCGCTAAAGGCTTTTCACCGGGAGGACCTACTGTTTGTGGTAAATCACTAGGAGATGTTATGGGTGGTACTGCAGGGATAGGTGGGGGTTGTTTGGATTTTACTTCTGGCGAGGATGGGATTTGTTTAGGCTCCTCTTCTGCAGCCTTAGCCGCGGCTGCTTCGGCTACTCCGGGAGTTTTCATGTGTTTAAGTAAAGCTTGCATAAGGGGTTGGGTAACTTTCATTTTGGGTTTAACTTGGGGTTGGGGAGCTTTTGGTTTTGTGGGAGGTTGTGGGGCTTTACCTTTTGGGCTTTTAGTTTGGCTTTGTGTTGCACTTTGCGGCTGAGATTGATGCAGTGGTACAAATTCTTGACTTTGATAGCGCTCCGTAAGTTTTTCACTTGGAGCATAGAGGCGTTCAACAAATGATTCACTTTCCGAACAGATTTCTTGACTTTGATACAGCTTGGACATCATTTCTAAAGATCTACGTTTTCGTGCTGCATTCGTTTCGGTCATGTCATCCTTACCTGTAACTCTTACCGGCATTCCTGGTCTAACCTGATCACTTGGTTTAGGCGATGTTTTTTGCACCAAATCTTCTACGCTAGTTCTCTGATTGCCGTTACTCCCACTTCTGCGATGGATTTGGGGTAAAGATCCTCGCTTTTCCTCTGAGGGAGATTTTTTACTACCTACTTTAGGTTGTTTTAAAGGTTGATAATCTATAAAACTACCTCTACGATTACCTCTTTGGTCGCCACCTTGCTGATTTTCTCCTGGTGCAGCTCCCACCAAAGTACGACTGCTGGAGGTTGACCATTCGGTTATGGTGTGAGCCATTTCAGTTAAGGTCAATGTAGTGTCATCGCTCTTTGTGGCCGATGTTGTCTCCGACATTTTATCAGTTTCAGAGTTTGATAAAATATCATAACGTAAACCATCCGATGAACCATTATCTCCTGAAAATTTATTGGAAAAACTATTGCTTTGTTCATTTAAGCTCTCAGCTGATTTGTTAATAGAACTCATGCTCGATTTGGTTTGATTTGATTTTTCCGATTTAGCACAAGAATGAGTAGATACTGCTGATAAACTATCTGAACCAGAAAGGTTGGCATATTGCCTTACTGTGTTTGTTCCAGTAGACCATTCCGATATACTCAGACCAATAGAAGTATCTTCAGAATGAGAGCTATGGGTACATTTCTTTTGTTGTAGACCCATGCGGACTGTACCATCTAAATCCGTGCCAATTGAACTGGTTTCTTCTTCCGAGTGGCTAGAATGACTACACTTTTTACAACTTCCTGTGCTGAGACGTGGTTCGTAATTTCGTCTCACCGTAGTTTGATCTTCCATATAAGTACCACCTGAAGTTGAAAGTATATCATCTATGGATGTATCTGAATTATTGGAACCTCTAGATAGTTTTCTTATATACTCGTTAGTTCTACTTTCATCTGGTGAAAGTTGCACGCGTATAGTTCCTGGCATAAATACGTCATCACTTGAAAAAAGTTCATCTTCAGAGATGGGGCTTCTTGGAGCTGGGGATCTGGTAGGTTGTGACATTATCACTGATTCGGGACTCGAATCTTTGCGCAGTGGACTGATCAGCTGGGACTTGGGAGAAGATGAACAAGTAACATTAAATGAGTTAGATAAACAAGACGCAGCACTAAGTGTGGAACTTAAGCATGTGGGTGTGTCATGCTGAAAATCATCACATCCAAAATCTTTATCCTCAAATGCCGACGACATTAGATAAGCAGTATCTTCATAAGGTAGTACCTTAGTCATATCAGGAGGTGTTGCTGAAAAATCTTCACAAGATAGTTTGTCCTCATCCTCATCTGTCCTCTCGGTGGTGGTAAAAGAATCAATCATTATTTGATCGGCATTTTGAGCTTCAGAGGCATAAAATGTTTCTATGTCTTCTACCACAACCGGTGTTTCAATAGCACTCGAAGGCGGCGAAGGCCAATCTTGCGAATCCTGCGACTGGAATGACATGCTAGCCTTCCAACAAAACGTCTTTGGCACAGGTTTATCTAAATCGGGCATTTGGTACATAGAATCTTCTGGTTTAACTGGAACATGATCAAATGGTATTTCGGGTAAGGGCCAATCTTCGGAATCTTGGCTGCCAGCATTGGATAAACACATTATGGTGTGACGATCTTCACCTTCACCATCTACTTGGGTTACGGAAAATCTTCCAGTTATTACGGTGGGCGATTTTGGTTCATTTAAGCTCCCAATACTAGATAAACGATCTCCCGTAGCTGAGTCACAAGGAATTTCGGGCATTTCTGCAGAAGTTCTTCGGTCTGCATCTGATATATAAGCCAAATTTGTATTACTTCTGGAGTCAGAACTCAAACTGGGTTGGTGATCAGTAGAAGCTACTGATTCATCGCGCATACTAACTGAATGTGTCGAAGCCTTACTTACGTCATCTTCCATACTAGACTTTTCGGAAGCCGTACTACGTTCTGAGATTCTAGAAAGTGTTCTACCTAAAGTAAAGCCAGAACTATAGCCAATAATATCAGTTGGATTAACTCCAATTCCATTTAAAGTACTTGTCATAGCTGGGTACCCAAAGGTGGTGGGAAAATCGTTAAGTTCATCCTGAAAACTAGTATCACTTTCTTTTTGATCATCTGGTGATACTTCCTTCAAATCACTATCCGAAGAATCCCGCAAAGGATTATTTGCATCATAACGTTCATATCCATCAGTTTCTACATGATGCCAAGGCTCATCCGTACTAGAACTATTACTGCTCTCAATAGTAAATGGTTTCCAGGTGGATTGTTGTTCTTTCATTTGAAGTTCGCCTCGTCGATGAGCCGCTCCCATAGATCCAGAGCTACTTTCAGTCTCAAAGGAACCTCGGGATTCTACACTTAAGGATCCCTTCGAATCGAAGCTAGATTTGGACTCTTGGGAACTGCTACCCGATTTAGCGGTCTTTTCACCTTCCGTCTTACCTACTGCCAACTTTCGAATCGGTTTTTCAATTTTTGGAGGTTTTTTAGAGCTGCCAGAACTGGATTCCGTTTCTTCTGGTCGCTGTAAAATTTTTGCTATTTTTTCTTCAATAGGATCCAAATAGCATTCAGTACTAGTACCCAAGTCAATGGGACTTTGTTTTTCCAAAGTAGGTGTTGATGGTTTGCGCACAATTATTTTATTTTCTGCCACCGTCTCATTAGTAGGAGTAACATCTCTTGACGAGGAAGGGCTAGTAGGAGACTGCACTTTACTATCAGTAGATACAGGTTGAGAGGCTACGTCCAATTTAAGCATTTTTTGTTTGAGTTCCAAACATTTCTTAGCTTCTAAGTCACCAAAGTCTTGTGAAATACCTAGAGGTCTTGCAATAGAACAACTTACACTTGATTCTTCCTCTACGGAACTTTTTTCCTTACCACCACTAACTGACAAACTCCAATCACCTTTTTCTCCTCTGGCTGGACTAACATCTTTTTCACCACTAGTCCATGAGTCAGAACTTTTTGACTTGTCACTTTGTTTTTCTAATTTGCGCTTATTTTCGGTTCGTACTTGTTTCTCAAACGTTTCCAAAATTGATTTTTCAACCATTGGACTAGTATTGGGTGGAGTTACCAATATATTGAGCTCGGAAGTAGGCGTGGCACAATTGGAATACTCTAGCGGTATAGCATCTTCTAAAGTCGCTTGTGTTTCCAAAACATTACGGTCGGGTTCTAAAGTACGCGGTTCATTATCAGACGTATCTGATCCCACAAATTCATCACATTCTACGGTCATCCAAGAACCTGTTTCATCACTACGACTACGATCTAAACTTAAACGATTTGTATCTAAACGTGAAACCTTAAGATGTCTCGAACTGTCATCCTCTTCTATGGAGGCTTCTTCGCATTCTATTGTGGGCACACGATGGGGATATCCTCCTTCTACTGGCGGTACCGGTGACTTGCTTGCGGGCGAATGGGAATCATCTACAGAGACAAATGAATCCAAGCTATCAGCTGTTGAGGGCTTGCGACTGTAGGTACCATCACTATCTCTGGTATCTTCGGAAGGTAAGGACCGTTTAAGAATCTCTAAGGATCGTCTTTCGGATATTACTGCTTGCATATCTATATCTTCATGAACATTATATTGATGAGCAAACATACGCCGATCTCCGATTGCACTACGTATAGCTGGTTTCTCCTCTGGTGTTTTGGTTTCGGTTTGATTTTGTTTTTTATCATCCAAACTGCGGGCTTTAACATCTGTAGCTAAATAGTGATGTTCAGTTTGTGTTTTCTCTAAACTGCTTGACTTACCGTCAATTTTTTTATGATGCACTACGGGACCCTCTATTTTATGTTTCATTTCCTGGCTCTTAGATATTTTTTTGGGAGATTTAATGAACATATCATCGGGAACATCAGATTTATCTGAATCTTCGAACGATTTATTACGATCATCGAAACTACGACTGGCTTTCTCTAATTTATCAGGACTGCGCCCTTCGTCAAAGCTCCGACTAAATTTTACCAGGGAATTATCAAGTTTTCGTGGAGCTTTAGCTATCAAAACGTGATCTTCGGCTTTACTTTTAAATTCAGTTTCAATTATTATCTTGTCCCCTTCAGTTTTAACTAAAATTTTGTCTTCTAGTGCTGGAAACGGTGGTAAAGTATCCTTGACCGGACTTAACATGGTAATAGTTTGCTTCATGGCAGATTCATACAATTTTTGCTGTCTTTCTTTTCGCTTAGCTATATCAGCTTCTGTTTCTTCTTGGCTCTTACTCTTATCCTTGCTCAAACGACGAGTTTCTATAGAGCGTGGCCTTTCTTTGGGACTAGATTTCTTTCCCTTACTACCGTCCTTCTTAATATCATCTGCACTTGTTCTTCGTGATTCAGGACGAGATCTTGATAAGCCGGTTTTCATTTTACATCCTCCTTCTCCCAAAGTCAATTTAAGTTTTCCTTTACCAGTACTATCTATACTGCTGGCCCTTGAAACTCCAGGAGAGGTTTTTCGTGAACTATTAGCTGAGCTGTAAGGAGACCAATCTGTAAATCTATATTTTGGAATATTTAAAATTAAATGATCCCCACTTTTTAGTTTCATTTTAGATTTCTTTTTGTCCTTAATTTTTACGCCCTGCAAAGCAATTTTCTCAATAAATTTTAAATTATTTAATAATTTCATTTCTTCATCATCTATAGTTACTGTATTTAGAACGGAATCAATGCCCACTGATGTATATGTGGTTTGCGTTGGTATAGAACCAGCACAGGAGTGAACACTGTCAGCTGTGTCATCATCTTGAGTTTTAACGTGCTCCAAGGATTTTTCTTCCAATATTTCGGCCTCTTCCTCAAAACCGACAGTATCATCTTTAGAGGAGAATGCATTCATAGGCGGCAGCCGATGAAGTGATATAACGGGAGTATCTAAGCTCTTTGTTCGTCTCTCTGCGGTTGGCGACTCGAGAGCGACCTTTTGCCTTTGCAGTGATACCGATCCTTCGGACAGATTTAATCGGGCATGAGCAAATAAAATGGGCGCATGACCCTTTGATCTCATTACCAATGAAGAATCTATGATTTCCTCTATTATTTTAACTTTAGATTTAGGTATTTCACTACGAGTCGATGTTTTCTTCTTAAGAGTATAGTCAATATCTGATTCGGTTATCTTTTCCTCGTGACACGTTTCATAGATGTCATCGTTACTACGGAAAAATTCATTATGTTCTAATATTGGTGACGGTATATTTTCGTTACGTTGATAGTCATTAGTGCATTCATCCATGCGATTGCGTATTGGCATGTGTGGTTCATCCTCTGAAGACGGTATCGAGATAGAACGTTCAGAAATTCTTCTTAGTTCAGTGGCATTGGCATATTGTGGATCCAAATTTTGAGTGTGATAACGACTTTCTAATTCTGCAAGTCGACGGCATTGAGGTGGAGATCCTTCAATTTCTGTAGAGCTCATAGTTTGTCCTCTACCCCAGGCAGCGGATATTAAACGACTCTGTTCAATTCTCAATATAGGCTCTATTTCTTTGCGCGATTGTGGTGGTGAAAATTCCAGACGATCTGGTACAGCCTCAGCTGATCCGAATACATCATCCGAATCTAAGCTTTCATCATCGGAAGAGAAAGATGTTATGCGTGTTTTACCCTTCTTAGGTTTTCCTGACACCTTTGTCTTTGGTATAACTCTAGCTTTAATCGACTTACGAGCATTGGCCTGTAGCTCTTGTCGTAAACTTTGTATAAGTTCCATTTGTTTTTGTTCCAATTTATTTTTTTGTTGCTGCAAACTTTCTGTGCGCGAACTCGTAGCTGAATCTGATTCAATTTGACTAAGTTTTTTATTGAGTTTTTCTAGCAGTGAAGGTTCAATTTGTTTGGTTATATCGCGTTTAGAGGGTGACGATAGCTGTATGATAGGAATCGTTTTATTCACTTCCAAAGTTATGGGATCTACCTTTGAGAGATCTATATTTTGGGTAAATAAAAATTCTTTGGTTTCCGCCGGTAAAAGACTGTCTAGGATTTCGGGTAAAAAGTCGGCTTCTTGTGCTTTTAGTCCTTTATTAACATCCACTTTGGGAGATTTTGGTGATCGGGGGGATTTGGGAGATTTGGGTGACTTTGGTGATTTAGGGGATTTGGGTTTAGTGTGTTTCTTTTCACTCGGCGAGGGAGCTGTGCCATTCATAACATGTCGCTTGTGTAACACATACGGTATGTCTTCCTTAAGTACTTTTGTGAAACGTCTTTCGTATTCGCGGAAGAATGACTTTGGCATTTCAAAGCCAATTTTTGGTATTTCCTGTGTTTTAACTGGCGAATCGTAGCATTTGGGCATTTCAAAATTACCATGAGCTTTGCACAGTGGAGGAGCACTTGGTATTTGCTTGTAAATATAATCCTCATCACTTGAATCTGCTGGAGTTAAGTCAATTGATTTCTGATGCATTAACACATGCCGTCTTGAATTACTACCTAAACGATTGCGATTTGCCAACGAGTTCGGATCACTTTTGGTTCTTTCTACGGTGGCATGGCTGTAGTTTAAAGGCACCATTATCGGATTGTATTCCTCAAAATGGGTCTTTGCAATTAATTCTTCTTTGCGTGTAATAATTTGATTTTTGGCTCTGGCTTGTTGCTTCTCGAATTCGGAAACAAGTTCGGGTGTTAAAGGATACTCGGGACTTTGTTTAGTTCTCTCTTCTTTACCGGGAGACTCCCACTGCTTACAATAATTTTGCAAACACTCTATGCGATCACGATCAAAACTAAAAATATTCTCACTGTCTGATTTACGCCTAAAGGAGGAAATCTTACATGACTGAGAATCTGACTTTTTAAAGGGTGCAGTTTGGTCAATAGAATCATTAGTTTGTATCTCTTTTTCTTCTTTTTTCTTGGGAGTGTTGGCTGAATCTGGCGATTTTGAGCCAAAAGATTTGGAATTTCTTTCGATTTCTACATTTTGTAAGCTAATAGAATGAACCTTAGATGTTTTGGCTGACTTATTGCTTGGAAAGGTGGAATAAACATCACGACTGTCATAAAATGAACTATTGGCCGAAGAGCAATGAGTGTCGGAAAGTAGACAATCGTGCGACTTAACCTTAGGTCGGCCGCACAAACTTTCTGTTTCCACGACCTCAACAGCATCGTAATAATCGCTTTTTGAATCCTGACTAGACTGTAAGAACTTTTCGTATTTCTCTTTTTTGCTTAAATGTTTATATTTCTTGCCTGTGGTTGTGGGCATTTCATAGTTTTTACCCAAATAATCTCCTATCAATGATTCTTTAGAATCCTGACTTGAAGCTACGGAAGTCTTACTTTTAGTTGTTTCCCTAGACTTTTTGCTATCGGTGTGATAAAGACTATCACGCGACTTTTTGCTAGAATCAGAACTTCTTGATATTTTAGTTTCATAAACCTCAGACCTACTCTCATTACTCGAGGTACGTGACAAAGTGCCTATGATTTTCTTATAAAAATTACCATCTGATTTGACACTTAACTTTTCCCGAGGCAAATATCTAGGGTCTTCAGAATCCCATATTTCATTCATTAACTCTACCGCGGATTTACACTTGACATTCATTGCGCTTCTATACTTGTGCTGTTCTATATCCGATTCATCGTCAGTGGGTATATAGTTACCCGAATCTAAGGAACAAGAACGCATATGATCTTCGGAACGTCGACGACCACTAAAGAAGTCAATATCATATTTCTCCAATAGCTCATAGCTATCTTGTGATATATCATCTTGAGAACCACAGTAGTCAATATGATGACCATAGCCTCGTCTGTGATGCGCCTGATGTTCCTGGGTATTGTAAGTACTACCCGGATAACTCGAGGAGTAAACCTTTGAATGGGTCAAAGGCGAAACATCTTGGGTGGCATCAATCGAATGATTTTTGGTAAAATATAAAGAGTGGCGAGAGTCATCATAACGGGTAACTGGAGAATCAATGCGATTAAATGAGAAGAAATCTTTATCAAAAGCTGTCATTGGTTTGGATTTTTCGCGATCATAATGTGAAAAATCATAAAGGTCTTTGCAAGAAGAGCTTTTCAACCAAGATTCCTTCTCGACTTGGTCATATATATTCTCTTCCCCTTCCTCATCGTCGTCATTAACATCGACGTCTACTTCGTTTTCTATATCGTCGTCCTCTTCGTCCTCCTGTTCGGTGCCGTTATTGTTATACGAAGCAGTAGAGTATAAATTGGAAGAAGACATTTGATATTCCAGCTTTTCAGAGGACGTTTTAAAACGATCAAGCGGTGAACCTGTAGAACTGCGATCATCTACCTTAGATTTAAGGATATCGTGCGCATGACGAAACCTATAGCCTGTCATTTGTTGCACAACATTCGAGCTTTTTGGCAAGTGACCTATAGAATTATGTGTTAAATAATGACTATCATAGGAGTCGACAGAATCTACTCCCGATAATTCGGAGTTTCTAGGCAAAGAATGAGTATGTCTAGGCATATTAACGCCCGACGCAGAACTTTGCGAGTCAACAGAGGGTGTTAGATAGTTTTCAAAGTGGGCTAATTTAACGCGTTTTACATTCGTTGTGGTGGCGTACTTTTTGGTATTAAAGCCAGTGCCAAAGTAAGAGGAAGATGAGTCCGAGGGATGATTTAAATCGTTATGATATTGATAATTTAAACTGGAAAATGTTTGCGGTTCGTGAGGTTCCGCCAAGGTGCTAAAACTCAAAGGCATGCGTATATCTGCGGCAATACCCAACTGTTTCGAGCGAGTGTATTGTAAAATTGACTCATCGATGAATTCGTCCGAAAAATGTTTTTCACGGGTCTTTGCTTTGGTCTTACGATTAACCGTAGCATAAATATCATTACGATCGTTAAGATTAAGAATCTCACTGTTGGTGATTTTATTCTCCATTTTGGGTGTATTAAATTCGGGGTACTTGTAATGGCCAATGTCATTGATGTCTGTGTAGATAATGTTGTCTGTTTCGGTTTCTGTTGAGGTTGCATTGTTATTTAACATGTTATGTTTAGACATCGAATAATTGGTACTGCTATAACGAAGGGGGATGACAGCTTGTGATGGGGACTCCGGTAACCGATGCGGCGGAGGAGGGACAGTTATTATTGCCACCGCTGATTGCATACTCTCCCGATTGGTGGTAGATTGTGTCAAGTCCGAATCCACTTCCTCCTCGGGCAAATCCGATTCCACCGATTCCGCCTGCTGCATTTGTGCCTGCACTTGTAAGGATTCTACCATCTCCTCCTCCTCCAATACTTCCTCCTCCCCCTCCTCCTGTTCCAATTCCATAGAGCTGCTGAGATCCGTTGAGAGAGCCACTGTATTGGTGGTGGTCTGCATAGTACGCAGAATGTAGCGATTGCTGCTGTTGTTGTTGATGGTGTTGACATTGTTGAGTTGCGGCGACACAGGGACACACGCCTGTGAGGCCACTGAGACTCGACGTGGGGTGCTGCTGCTGTACAAGTGGGACAAATGGCTCAGACCTGTTGTTGATATTAATGTTTGGTGGTACAAAAATAGAATCATATAAAAATTTAATTGAAATATATTTATTTAACACTTAGGCTTTTGGGCAGCTCATCATGCTTTTCGTTAAGAAAGAATACAAACCATAAATACTAAATAAACAAATAAAATTTAACGTTTTAAACACTTGTAACTTAAAAGTAGGTTGGCATGCTTAATCTTTTAAAATAAATTGGTATACGAATGAATATACATTTTTTTTAATTTTTTGTAATCACTTAAAAGAACTCAAAATGCACTCTAAACACAAAACGAAAAAAACTTGTAAAAACCGATAAAGTTTTAAACGAAAGAATTATCTTCGTTTTTGTTAAATTGTTTCAAAATAAACATTTGAAAAATATTTAACAAAATTAAGAAAGTCGCTAGAAAGGAAACAAAAAAACTGCAAATCATATTAAAAAATATTCAGAAAAAAAACTATAATTGAAAAATATTTAAAAAATATTTGGGATTAAAATTACATTTAACCACTAATATTGTTTAGATAACTTTTAAGAAGTAGAAAATGTTTTGTTTTTAACTTCTAAGATTTTTTTTTGGAAACTCCCTAAAAGTTATCTAGAGAAAAAGAAAGATTTCATAAAAAGTTCTTGTGGTACTTACCGATATTGTGATCGCCTTGATGCGCACGACTCAGATCTTGAGCGCGTTGTTGTTGCTGTTGGGGTGTTAGATGATGAATGTTGGTTGTGTTGCAGTGTTGGGGTGAAGTCCAAGATTGCGGACCCTGAGGGGAAACAGTGCGATTCGCATTCATTTGATGCTCCGCCACAACCGCTGCCGATTGGCGTGATTGTTCCGCCGAGTCCGGCGAGTCCGAGGCATAATTCTTCGTCTGATAAATCTCCACCTGGGCTGCTGTGACCTGTTGGAATATTAAAAAAAATTAAAACTTGTTAACGCCTATAAAACACACAAGACTGGTATTACTTGAGAATGCTTGCGGTCGATAGGATTGCCTTGTTGGCGATCCAAAGTATTCGCTCCTCTCTTCGTCAGAGAAGGCGTCGTCGAGTCGTTGCATTGATTGCGATAATCCCAGGCTGCTATAAATATCAATACATGTTTAAGAAAATTAATTGGAAATCTCCAAAAATAAATTTTTAAGGTTAACAACTTTTAGAAAATTATTTTTGCAACTTAAAAGTACAAATGTATGTAAGAAATTAAAATTACAAAAAAATATGTAAAAAATAAGAAATAACTGAAGTTAAAACAAAATGTAAAATACAAACCGGTATCAATTGGGAGTAGGGGATTGGCTGAAATGCTGGAGTTCACATAAGTATGCGATTGACTTCGGCTACTTGAATTCAATGGCCCTTGCCGGAATGATTGTGACCTGCAGCAAGAAAAGAAAAGACAAGAGGATAGATACCACGTTTTTCTTAAACAAATTTATCTTTTTATTTAAAAT
Source organism: Paykullia maculata (assembly GCA_003055125.1). Classification (NCBI taxonomy): domain Eukaryota; kingdom Metazoa; phylum Arthropoda; class Insecta; order Diptera; family Rhinophoridae; genus Paykullia; species Paykullia maculata. Next base: position 15,848 of record NDXZ01014594.1, read on the forward strand.
TTTCGGGTTTTTAGTTTTTGGTTTTTTTTAAGTTTAATTTAGCTATGATTTAAAGAAAAAATTGCTTTTAATTGTTTTTAGTTAAAATTAAATTGAAATGTATTTTTTTTTTTTGGTTTGAAAATATATTGTGTTAATTTAAAAAAAAGGTAAGGAACATAATAATAAAAAACAGTAATAATGTTGAATTTTAAAATAAAAAATAACAAAACAAAAATAAAAGAAAACAGATTTCAAAAATGTTTCGAATTTACTACAACAAAAAAAATTGTGGGCATATATACAAGCTTGTTTAAGGCCAATTAAATTGTAATTAAGACTATCAAAAAACCCCTTTATTAATAATAATGAGCATTTTTCAACCTATAAAAATTTAAATAAGTTAAAATCTGTTTATAACTGTTTTAAAAATCGCTTACCAAGTTTAAATTTTATTAAATTCAATATAGCTAAGGGCCGTTTCATGACCTGCCTATAAATAACGTGATAACTAAAGGTAACTTTAACTTAAATACAAATTAAAGCTGACAATTCAAATCCAAATAATTTTAATAAGTGATACAACAACAAGTTGTGAATGAATCAATTAGACGTGTTGGATTCTCTTAGCTTCAATACAGTCCAGTGAATTGTATAGGATTGGTTTTGCGATAAACGTTTCACTACCAGTTTTTAAATGTTATCACTCTAAATTAATGGACTAATACTCAGCAAAAAAAAATTTTAATTTGGAAGCAGTAAATATGACTAGTGCATACTTACTGCTTCTTTAATTGCCTTTTGAAACTATTAGCTTACAAAAGTGATGTGCAAAATAAATATATTCAGCAGTTTTTTTAAAAAGATCACTAAGAAGCACTAAAGCGGAGCCTCTACGCGAGGAATCTCATACACAAATCATGTAATCTTTCATAGAACTGGAAGCGGTGCACAACTACACTCTGCCTTACAAATCTGCTTCCGAGGAAGCATAATTTTTTGCTGGATAATGTGCCTTTGACATACTTATTTAATCGAAGAAATACACTTTTGTTGTATTTATAGTGAAAATATTTAAATATAAACATTTAAACAGTTAACATTGAAAAACAGTTTGGAGTTAATTTTTAGTTAAGTTTAACGTTATTAAAAGGAATTAACTAACTAAAAGTAAATTAAGGTAATATTATGATTCTCTATACATTTATAGGAATTTTTTTTTAATATTTTAGTCGGATTTTTCTATAATCATATTAAATAAATTATGACTTTTGCAAAAGAGAGGTTAATGGATCAATTACGGATGGTAACTAAACCATAGTTGCGTTGTCAGTTGCCAAAAATGTTATTACAGAAGGCAACTAGCAGCTGTTAACTTTACATGCAAATGAAATTGCTGTGAAAATTGTAATTGCCGCCAGTTGGACACAACTAGATTTGACGTGGTAGTAAAAAACTATTAGGGACAAAAATGCAGCCCTTACAGAACCATGAACAGCGGTATGCAAAATGTTATGATCGGACTAAAAATGGCGAGACAGTGAACAAAATACTAAAAAGGCAGTATTTGTAGGCGTGGCAAAAATATTAAAAAAAAAATTTTTGGAATTGTTTTAACATTATCTTTAATCCCAGGGGGTGACTGGCACAATTTTTTTTTTGTATGGAAGGCGAACCACATTACATTATACTTTTGTTGAAAAAAGTATAATGTAATGCAACTTATGATTTCATATTGTCTTATGTCCTAAAAATTTAAAATGTTTTTAGTTCTTTGTTATTACTTTTTCTGTTTGGCTAAGGATAGTTTATGACAGCACAATAAACATAGCAGTCAAAGTCACTTTGACACTTTTTGGATGAAAAATAACTTAAATCATTTTAAATTTTTAGGACATATGACATATGAGTGAGTATTATTTTTCGTTATATAATATGAGTTTTTTTTAAAGCAGATTTATGGCGGATATTTCGATATTAATAAAACTTCGTATCGCTGTGTCCCCTTTTACAATGCAGAAATTGAAAGACAGACAGATGAAGTTTATGGCGAGGGGTTAAAGGGGTATATAGTGTAGTACACGACTATCTGTATTAGATATTTTTAAACATTTTTTTGTTTCTCTTTTCCCCTAAATTTCCGTATTTATTATACTTAAAATTGCATTACAAAATCAGCTGTCACTTTTTTTACTATCTAATCTAGAGTAAAGTCAAGTTAATTTAAAATATTTTAATATATTCTTGTTATAACATATAACAAGTGTGTTATAACAATAAATCGGACGGTTGTTAAATATCCAGTTAGTTTTAAAAAATACTTCAGTTCGAGAACATTCCTTCCCAATGCGTATTACACAATATAAAACGTATTACAAGATGACAAACATTACTAATTATAAGCACTCTACAGTGGGGCCTTTTTACAAACAAAAAACGTAATAAATATATAATTTCCAAAGAATTAAGGCTTTACAGTGTCTGTAAAACCACTCGAGTACTTAAGTGGGACAAACTTCACCTTCTGGGGTAAAAGAAATATGTTATTCGTTGTTACTTTTACAAATAGTTTAATTTAGTTAAAACAAGTTTCTTTCCTAAGTTAATCTAAAAGAACTTCTTTGAATGCTCTATTCGTAACCATATTTCCATATTCTAGTTTAGTGGGAATGTCCTTGAAAAAGCCTTTCATTTGCTCTTAAACTAAATAAATTTATTATTAGATTTTAAAAGTTCTTCTATTTCTGAAAATCTTACTCTCCTTTATTGATGTTTCAAGTTTCAAATAAATCTTTTTTAAAGTTTAGAAGTTACATTTTTATTTGGGCAAAGGCCCCACTGTGCACTCTTACAAAGCAGTAATGGAATACAAAAGTATGTACACTTGATTGGAAAATTAAAAATGAATGTGCATAAAAGAACATTATATTCTAAAAAGGACAACAACAACAAATATAGGTAAAAGGTCATTCATACATAAATACACACACACACATACATACAAACAACTATTAACAAATAACTCTATACTATGGAGAAAAGAGAAGAAATAAGTGTTTAAAAACAAAAATTAAAAACTATGAATAACAAAACACACACATACATATAGATTATTACACATTCATATACACTAAAGGTACGGTCACATTCTTGAAATATTTGCCCAAAAAAGTGTAACCACTAATAAGTAAACATTAATAGTTGTTTTTTTATTTGGAAACGTATCTTTAAAATTTATTTTACAATGTTTGCTCCTCAACAACTCTTTAAAAGGAAACAGCGTAAAACAATTTTTTGCTTAAATAGTGGTCACGCTTTTATGGGCAAATATTTGACGAGTGTGACCGCAACTTAATATATACACAAACATTTTACTAGGTGTAAATGTATGTATGTATATGTGTTTACTAGTGTGTAATGCAAACTATGACATATTAATGTCTCTTCGAAAGTACTACATACAGGTGTCAACTAAATGTAATAAATGTAAGCAAAAACGTTAAATAAATGAATTTAAAGTCATTGGTTTGGATGATAGAGATGATGATGATCAAACACATTTTCTACAAAATACACAAACTGAAATACAAAAGAGAAAAAAAAGGAAAATTCCCTAACACTAACAAATTAATATATGAAACAATTAGATGGCCATGAAAATGATTACAAATGACAAATGTTTGATATTAAAATGAAATATTAAAATTAATAAATATTAAAATATTTAAAGCTAAAACTGAAAAAAATATACATACATACATATGTATGTATGTATGTAAGTAAGTACATATGAAGATAGTAATTACAATTAAGCCAATTTATTATTTGCATAATTTTTTTTACAAATATCAATTGTTAAAGGGTTTTAAATGGAAAAACATTTTAGAAAACTGAAGGAAAAAAAAATAATTTTTAAAAATATAAACGCTTAAGAAATTAAAATAGTAGTAAAAATAAAAATTAAATTAAAAAATTATAATAAAAATTTTATTTTTAAAAATAAGTTGTGTTTTTTTTTATATTTGTAACCAATTTTTTAATATTTAAGTTTTTGAAGCTGTTTTGTATTTTTAGAAATCCTCTTCTCTTTTCTAAAATTGCTTTTCGTTTTTATTTATG
>NDXZ01014594.1:20009-33368 GCA_003055125.1 Paykullia maculata
ATAAAGTATATGATTTTTCTTTTGTTTGTTTTTAACAAAAAATTAGAACAATTTTGAATAAAAAATATTTTTTTTTCCCTTAGCCAGGTTTGTATTTTTATGGGTTTATATTTTTAAAGTATTAACGGAAAAAAGCTTTTGTTTTTTGAAAAATTTAATTTGAACTCAAACATTTAGGAAATTCAAAAATATTGATGATTTTGATGCAGATGATTACACGTTAAATGAATAAAACTAATTTTAAAAAAATACAAATTTGTGTTAGTAATTTTTTTTACCATAAAAAATTATATTTTGTTATTAAAAAAAAAGAAATTAAAAGCAATTTTAAGAGTAAAGTCTTTAAATGAGCTTTAATTTAAACGTTTTAGGGTGTGACATTTTTGTGAAAAAGTGAAAAAGTATGTAAATTTTAATCCTATAATAAAAGTTCATAGTTTTACTAGACAAATCTAGTCCCCCTCTTATGTCTTAAATTTTAAAAATTTGTTAATACAAATTTTGTTATACCAAGGTTATTATTTTAGTTTGTTTTTTTCTTATTATAACTATTAATATTCCCAATTTATGTTATGTAGGGCGGTTACTTCATCTCATGTTCTGATTTAAAATTCTTTTTAAATGACTTAGTAATGTGAAATTAAAGCCAACCACCGAAAACGAAAGTACGAAACAGGCAACCCCCGTATCACAAGGTTTGAAAATTGTGATTGCCTTCCGTATAACACAGTTTGAATATACGCATAAATAAATTAACATACATTATTTTGATAAAACTCTAAGCCACCTGAAAGATTAAATCATCGACATTTTTTCTCTATTTAATACATATACTTTACTTAAACCCTTAGGCCACGGAACTATAATTGAACAAAATGAATGATGATGCTGAAACGTCAAAGAGGCGGGCAATCTTATCCACCGAAGAAATAAAACCGAGAACACTTCTTACAATTAAAGGTAAAAAGTAATAGTTATTACAAGTGGTATGTCACACCATTTACGTTTTATATATATATTTTTTTTTAAATTATCAATTGATAATCAAAAAAACTGGTTCTTAACACGGTCGAAGAAACAAGCTACTTTACATGGGGCATGAGCAAATCTGCATACAAAGATACATTAAAAACTTTATTTTTCGCTTAAAACACCATGAAGGTTTCAAGATCACTACTCTACGGCAAACTTGTATATTCGTGATTAAAATGGCTGCGATTTGGACCAAATCTATTTATCTCTAAACAATTATTTTCCTTAAGCTTGTACGCATGGTTAGGAAGGTACCAAAGAGGAACCGTAGAAACCACAAACAGAAAATAAATAATATTTCAAAACCATTTCTTTAACATTGAAGCTTATTGAAAATTGAAAATTCAAGATAGTATTTCTTATACCTAATCACTAATAAATAAAAATAGGGGAGTTTGGCTGCTGCGCTACAGGATATATGACTGGAAATTTGACCAGTCGATGAGGGAAAAGAACTACTAAAGCAAACTACAAATAAGACGTAGAAACGGCGTGATTCGTAGTTTAAATAATGAAATAAGTCATTCGCTTTGTCGTAGGAACGAACAAGCTATAACAATTTTTAAGCTAGACTAAAGGTATTAGTAGATCAAGCCAATCTATTTTAATAACGATAATGATAAAGGGAAAGGTTAAATCAGGTCTTAACTAATCATCTTGTAAAATTTTAAAGAATGTAGTTAAAGGACATTGTTGCTGTGACTACAGGAATTTAGGTTTATGAAAAGGATTGGACTGCCGCAAATTGTCAATATGACATTATAAATTCAATACATTTTTTTAACTTGATTTTTATCGCATTTTTAGCTCTTTTGAACTATATACAATAGGAACGAAAGTTATCGATTGCTTTATAAGGACCATACTCTTTAGCATGAAACTTACTTATTCTCCTTTTAGTGTTTCGCACTTATAAATCTATATTTTCATATTTAAAACCATTTTATTTAAATACTTTTGTATGCTTTTCTTTTTCCTTTGCGATTTTTATGCCAAATCGTTAAAACACATGATTTCTCGTGAGTTCTTTTTTACAGGTACTTTCATTATATTTTCTTCGTATACACACATATGTATGTATATATGTCTATACATATGTGTTTACTTTTTACAAATTTTAATAAATTACTTTTTGAACCATTTTTTTTTATCCAAACAATGTCACACCCTTCCTAACACATTCAAAGACTTTATCTTCTTAATAAAAAATAAAAAAATATTCAAAATAGAAGTAAAAGAACTAATTAGCTTTTAAACTTACCTTTGGAAATTTTGTCTTTTTACATAGTTTTCACGAACGAAATCAATAATTTGTTTTTGAGTACGACCACTATAACTATAGAAAATAAAAGGGAAAAACATTAAAGAAAAATCAATTAAAATAATTATAGCAATAATATAACCAACAAAAAAAAAAAACGTTATCATAAACAAGCACTTACCGAAATGAACTGCCTCTTGACATGACTCTGGTTTTGCGTCGCGGGGTATTTTGCACAACAGTACAACGAAAGAAGCCATGATTTTCCACACATTTTTTCCAAAAATTTTTACATTGATTGCGGCCAGGAAATAAAAATTCTACCGTATTATTATAATACCCCTAAAGAAATATAATAAGAAATATAAATTTAAGGTTTCTATTTTTGTAGTTGGATTTTTTTTTTGATAACTCACATAACCTTCAGGATGTAATTTAACTAGGAAACGTTTACGTTTAAATGATATTTTACGTATTTTAGCCCAAGAGAATGTATTGATGCGCGTTAAATTTTGGAAGACTGCTATGCCCATATGGGCAACGGCTAAATTTAATGGCATGCCATCATGATCCATAGCAGGATGCATTTTCATGCCATATAATTCACAACGTCTGGCTGTTTCTAAGAGGTTTAAATCGGCTTCAGCTGGAGATTGGCCACTAGAGAAATGAAAGAAAATAGTTTAAAAGAAATGTTAACGTTAAGTTAACTAAAGTCGATAACAATTAATTAGAGTAACCAAAACCAAGACCTTGTTTTTTTTAAATAAAGTTTAAGGGAAAAATCTTTTCGAAATCGTTTAATTAGTTTAAAACCGACATTAATAGCTTTAAAAATACTTAAATCGAGAAAAAAGTTTTGGTTGTATTAAACAAAATAGCCGCCAATCATAGAGTTTAGTTGTGTTTAGTTAAGTTCGTTTTGTAGTCAGCACAATATAATTATGATTCTTGTAATAAAAATTAAATAACCACAAAAGAAAAATTCGATTGCAAGTAATAAATTATTCGTTTCGCAAAGAATTAAGTTACAACACGACCAATCTGCTTTCGAAATGTTAACGTGGTAGTTTGCTACGCGCAAACTGCCAAGTAGAGTCAGATGACCCATTTTGACACGAAATGTACTTACACATGTTTTTTATGACTCTCCATGATTTTCTTTTGCATTGGCGCATCCTGATTTGGCACAAATCGATACGATGATAAATACGTATGATCGGGATAATCTTCTGGCACATAATCGCCGCACGAGGCCTGCACTATATAGCTGGCCATAATAGCAGCAGTATTTTCATTACATTGCAAACTGCCTGTAGCTAAATCACGTTTGACTTGTAAACAAAACAAATATCTACGCAAAGAGCAAAAAGCATTAATATTTTGTCAAATATAATTTTAAAAAGAAATAAATTTCACTTACCTTGTGTACTCCTCTTCCAATTGCGATGGATCTGGTGTATAGAATTTGACACAAAAACGTAACATTGGATCAACTAGGGATAGACCAACTTGACGATTTAGTGGTTTTTCTAAATCTAACCAATATTTGGTTTGTGTGGTTTTCTCTTGGTACTCCAAGCCAAAGTAATCGGCCTCTAAGAGATTTAGTTGACGGCAGACTTGTTCGAAGAGAACTTTTCCTAATGCTTTGGCCTAGAAAGAAAGGAAAGAGAGTTATTATTGTTAGAAGTTTAATTTCAATAGAAAAAATAAATTTTACAGCATGTTACAAAAAAAAACAATAGGCTAATATTTTGTGGAAAATTTTGGATGCCACGGCCTCTTTTTATTTATAAATGTAATCGAGTCATCATAGCACAGCCCAAACTTTTTCAATTTTTAAGGTATATTTTTTACATTTTGTGAAAATAATATAGGGAGGCGAAAAGGTACTTTTAAAGAAATATGAAACTAGGAACATTAATCTAGGTTGAGGTTACTTTTTTAATAAAAAAATGGTACTTTTTTGCATTCATGGGACTTATGGTTTTAGAAATACGGAATTATGGATTTTAATGCTAATTGAGACTGGTACTGATATAAAGACAAAATGAAGCATTTCGTAACTAGGAAATGTAAAATAAATATTGAAAAATTGGCCAACGAAATAGCAGTTTTAAAGTAACTAACTAATTTGTCTTCTTTTTCAAACTTATTTTAAAGAAATTCCCAAAATCATATGCTTCTAAAAACTTGTTCAGTTTCTAATTTCGAACATTATTAGTGTCAAAAAAAATGTATTTTAGCATCAAGAAAAAAAAATTATAGTTTTTAGGTTCGAAAATTTAAAAGTAAGATCGAAAAAAAATTTAATTATAGGAAATAACTACTTTCAAATAAAAATATAGAAAAAAAATTCTTAACTTTTTATAAATTTGCATGTTTTTTAAGTTTCGACAATTTAAAGTGCCAGCAAATTGTTAAAAAGTTCAAGTTTTTTTATAAATATTTTTAAGTAAAAAAATTCGAAGTAAAGTTAATTTTTTTTAATTTCTAAAACTTAAAAAAAAAAGCAATTGTTTTCTTAAAATTTTCCTGCGTTTAAAAATACGTACTCAGGTTTAAAAATATTTTAGATATCTGGAGTTCTAAATAGTACCTTAGAAATAAGCCTTTCAATTTTTTTTTCATAATTTTCTTGAATATAAAAACTTTTATAAAAATTAAATTTGAATTGTTAACAAAAGAAAATTTCAAAATTTCTATAGTTTTCGAAAATCGAACATACATTTGTTTATGGACAAGTTTCTATAATAATAATTATAAATAAAGCAGTTTTTTGTAAATTTCCAAAATTCGAATCGAATTTAAGTTTTATACACAAAGCATATATTTATAAAGCAAGAAAATTTACAAAATATTAAAAATTTTACCCATTTGTAAACAATTACACAAATTTTTGAATTTAGTTAAAGCCATTTTCAATTTGGGAATTTTAAACTTAAATTAAAAAAATTTTTTTTTATAATTGGACTTTTTATATGCAAAGTAAAAATTAAAACTAAATAAAAATGTTCTTGTTTTAAACAGTAAAATAGTTTAATTGTTAAAAACCTAAATATGCACATATTTATTGTGTATGTACATACATATGATTTAATTAATTTGTACGTCCTTCCCCACTATGTGACGTCATTGGCTGCTTGCCACTTGGCCAATGTGCGTAAACTTTGCTAAACAATTTTAATTGTTTTAATAAATTTGTGCTCAATTTTAAAATATTTATTGTTCTCTATTAATTTGCGTCATTTTATTTATTTATTCGATATTTACTAAAGCTGGTTATGATCAATCAAAGTAAGTATTTAATGATTGATTAATTTCTTTTCTTGCATAAGCACAAGCACACACACCCTACGACATATTTAATTGTCAAACAATTTTGCTTTTAATTATGTTGTAATTTAATGTTAATTTAAAGATTTTGATAAAATTAAAGATTTTTATTGTTTTGTGATGCTACATTATTCAATTAATTTTTTGCATTGAAAACAGACCACAAATACATTTGCAAATGAATGAATGTTTGTGTGTGTAAAAACACAGCAGGACACTCTAAACAATTGAACGAACATGTTGTCAAACAATTGAACTAAACTAATTTCATTTTGTTTTATTTTTTATTATTTTTTTTTTTGATTCTCATTTGATTTTTTTATTTATTTCTAAGTGGGTCATTCAATCATGCAGTTAGTCAGTCAACGACAGAGTCATCTTGATTGTGGACGGTTCTGTTTGAGTTGACATTAGTTTTCAATCATGTAGATGCACTTAAAAAAATTTTTTTTTAAGTAGTAACTAAGTAAGTGGTCATGCTAATAGAGATTTGTATCAAATTACATCATGCCGTCATGTTGTAAAATAAAAGGAGTTTTTGTTGTTGTTGTTATATTTAGTTATTTTGTAAATGTAAATGAAAACAAGATGTTTGATTTTAAATAAAAAGGAAGCGTGTTTCAAAATAATTTTTGAATTTGCTATTTAAAAACAAACTTAATAATAAACTTATAGCTAAAGTTTAAACTAGATTAAGATTACGTTTGCGATTGTATTTTTTTTAACATAAAATTTATTTACAACTTTTGTTTGCAAAGAATTTATCGAACAAGTTTTTTACAAATTATAAGTTATTTTCTACAAACAGAGTATAAATTAATGAATTTTCCATTAAGAATCTATTTTTGTACGAAAATTTTTATGATTAAAAAATTTTGCAATTTATATGAAATAAATTTTTAAAACTCCTTAATTTTCTACATTATTTAACAAAACATGTAGATTTAATTATTTTAATAAAAAGTACATTTCAAAATATTTTTGGAAATTTACCCTAATCTTCAGATCAAAATTACTCTCAAATATCAGATATATACCAATTTTACAATTTATGTAAAATAATTTTGTAAAACTCCTTAATTTTTCTTAATTAATAACTACTTTTGTTGAAATATCTGAACTGCAATAAAAAAAATGTAAAATTTTTTAACTCAAGTTTGTGAAGTTCACATTGACCCAAAATATGTCATATAATTGATAAAATTTTTTTAATTGCAATTCTAATTATGAGGAGTAAATATGATGTATATATGTATACAAACCAATGCCCACTCAGTATTTAATGCAAATTTTGATCAAATTTGAGTCTTTTATGACTTTTCTGCGCGATTAAGCAATCATTTATGCACTCATTTTCTGATCATAAATGACACTTTTCTCTTTTGCGTTTTCTGGTCAGTTGTTAATCATTTTCGAGTCATATTTAAGTTTGTTTGTATAATCTATTTGTGATTGCTATAGATTTTGTTATTGTAGTGGCAATAGATCATTTTTTAATTAGCGCGAATTATTTTTTAAATCTTTTTAAACGCGCAAGTGATAAATTAGTTTTTGATCATCAAAAGTACTCGAAGAAGACTCAGTTAGGTGATTAATCACAAAAATATCTTCCAAATGTTAGGCGAGTAGTTTGTCTATAAGTAAAGTCTAAAGCTTGGCTTGTATTTTAGTATATAACTTTGATTTTACTAAACCATTTTTTTACTCAGATTTATGTTGGTCAAAAGTAAATACGATTTATTTTATGTTTAATTCAAAACTGTGCTCAATTTATAAAATGTGAAAATGTTCCCACGCAGATACATTCAGCTAAACGACTCAGAAATTCATAACGAAAAGGAATACATACATAGTTTGTTGGGTTTTAGATATATCCTCTGTCTGTTTAATATTTGAATACAGTGAGATAAATTTAATTTTTGCCTTTTTTGAACATATGTATCTTTGTTTTTTTTTGGTTCCCTAAGGTTTTAATCCGGTTACAATATCTTATTATATCCTAAGAAAGTGATTTCATTTCTTTTAATTTCTAAATTATTTTAACATTTGTATAGTTTTTTTTTTTAAAAAACATGTTATAATTGCTTGTATTACAAAGCAATATACAGTAAATAAAACACAAATACAATTTTGACAAGTGACCTTTAGCATCGAGGTCTATCTAAAAAAACATACAAATATGCAGTTTGAAATATAATCAACACACAAACCCTATAAGGTTGTGCCTTCTTAATTTATTACCATCTATAAATGCATCGAGCTAAATATTGACAAACACATATAAATATAATATAGAAGTAGTAGCAGTAACAGAAAATATACTACTAATATTTGTATAACGATGTGGTGAGAAGGTTTCATATAATATTTTATAGCAAGTAAATTTGTACATACATACATAATTGAAATTTGTAATAAATTATGCAAAAACTTATAAAAACCACTCAAACACAAATGTAAACCATGTTCACATACTAATATGTATAAGAAATTCTCGTACTCGTCCTAGGTAGTCGAATACATTTAATATGTATATATGTATATGTATGTTTGCATGCTACGTGCACATTTAGTCACATAAAACACAACGCCAATATTAAAGCATATTGACATTTTGGGAATAATTTATATTGTGTTTATACTAATACGGAGTGTAGTAATTGTGGCTACGAAGAGGGACTAAAAAGTTTTTTAAATTATTTTGTTATCATATTTCAACAAAGCATTACTAACATATCAATATTTCAGATTCTATTTAAATCTGACTGATTTAAATAGAAGTTTTATTTAAAAAACAAAACTTAAATTGTGTAGATTTTTTTATAAAAAGGAAAATTTAAATGGCAGCTACATACATATTTAAATAAAAGCCACAATTAACTATATGTTGGTTTTTACTTTTAACAAAATTTTAAAACAATATCCCTGACTAACCTTATAAAAATACAATAAATGTTTTATACCATTTTTTATTCGTATTTTAGCTCTTAAGCTGTCCATAGCAGCAACAATGTAGTCACTTCAAAAAAGGAACTAAATTGTCAGTGAGCGAGTGACTGACTAAATTTTAGTTCGTCCATTTATCCTATGGTTCAGCTGGTTGCATGATTTTAATTTATTTATTTAAAAAAAACTTTTATTTCACATCTATTTTTATCTATTACAAATTTTGAACACGTACATCTTAACTACCATCTCCATAGTAAAAACATAGTAAGTATGTATGTATGTATGTATGTGAATTGTAAATATTTGGACTCAAAAGAGCAGGTAAAGAAAAACATAAATATGTACACGACAAGAGAGTTTTTTTTCTCTTAACCATAAAGGGATTCTTACATGTCTTTATTTTAGTTAAGAATAAGAAATGTGATAAAAAGCTTGCTAAAAAAACTATTTTAAATATAATTATGGCTGTGTGGCAGATTAAAATTTACGTGTAAAAGATATTTATGGATTACAAGTTCATTGAATCCTTAGGTAATCTATAAGTAGGAACGTTAGTGATAGTCGGTCTATATAGATTATATTTTTCCTTACGCCACAATATACATATAAAGTATAAGTCATTTGTGCTGATTTCTTTGTGATATCGACATTATACTGTTTAATACATTTTCGACAGCTGAGATACCGAATTGTCTGTGGTACTACAGGATATTCGGTAAGGATATTAGTACCTTCACCGACAGCCAAGCCGCTATTAGGTGTCTGACTGATGTCTAATCGACATTACAGCTTGTCCGGGTAAGCCAGGCATCCTTGAGTTAAATGGTGATTTATTCGAACATCACCCTTATTGGACTTATGCTGGCAACTGTGTTGCTGATACACTTGCCAAAAGGGGCACAGCTTGCAAATTTCGCGTTGATGTGTATATATGGAGACTCAATCAGGACCGGTCACTGCAATTTCGATAATCACGACAAAAGGATGGCCCTGTCACATAACGATTTATATAAAAATTGTCATGACGCAGACGAATCTCGATAATTTGATATTCAAGGGACCAGAGAAAAAGTTCAAATTATCGAGATTTCATATTAACGAGTTCAAATTATCAAGAAGGAGATAATTATAGACCAAATAATTTCAAATTATTAAGGGTACCAAATTACATAGTTTTTTTTTTAATTTATTGAATATTTTTCAAGGGACCTAGAAAACAGTTCAAATTATCTCAAGATTCAAATTAACGAATTTCAAATTTTCAAGAGTCGACTGTATATATTACCCCCTATGTTTCTGACCTGAAGAGGACGATATTCGAAGGTAGCTAAGATTAGTCTTGCTTATCTTATTATGGGGTGAGAGAAGCGATTTCTGCTTTTGCTGAACGGATATCTTCAACTTGGCCATTCCCTTTTCTTTTCCGAACGTCTTTTAATATCCCAAGCCGTTTGCTCTCTTCTCTTCTCCCTATAGATATCAGGGACCAATGCACCGGACTCAGTAAGTTACATTTACGTTGTCTTCTTCGACTGCCTGTTCTACCTTTCCTAACATATGAGGGTGAAGGTTATTTTAGGGTACATATCTATAAAGCCGTATTAAATGAAATTTACCCAAAAATTTTTTATAGTTTCCGGTATCAGTTTGTTATTACAATTTACCAAAACCGGTCAGGTAAAAATAAAGTTATAGAACATAATAAAAAAAAACATCAATAAACAAATTCAAAATCTTTTTGTTTGAATTTTTTTTTTAAATAATTTTTTAGTTTCTTAACTAAATGTTTTTGTGCTTTAAAATTCTTAAAATATTTATTAGTTATTAAACTACACTTGAACATCATGTAAATAAGAATACAATTTTCTATTTACTTTTTTCACGCCAACAACTAAATTCCATAAACAATTGTTAAAATAATTGTAAATAAATATTTAAATTTTATTTAATGTTTATCAGCGTTTGTTTATTTTAACATTTTCGGATTTATAGTATTTTTTTGCATTAATATTTAATTTGCTCTTCTTATTGTTGTTTTTTTAATCTCTTAGGAGTTTTTTGTTTTTGTTTTGTTCAATTTATTATATAGAGTGAACAATAAAATAAAGTATTGGCTGAAATTAGATTCATATGAATTTTATTTTTCAGGCAGTAAATAAATTCCACATGTACATACATACTTATGTATTTTTTTACAATATTTATCATAAAAGCGCCTCATTTTTTCTATCCCTATTTTTGGTTTTGGTATTTTTGTTAAAACATTTGTTTTTCCTTTGCCAAGTGTAAGTGGAGAGAGAGAGAGAATTTTCGTTATATTTTGCGTCATATTTATTTAAAATAAGTGGTTCTTACTACATAGAAGTTTGCATGTAGTCTTTTGCGAGTGTTTTATATCACAGATTTTTATTTGTGTAAACGTTTCGCAAATAAACATTTGCAAATTCTACATAAGTTTTCGTTTTATAATGTTTTATATTAAAAGGTTTTTATTGTAATCTTTGTAATAAGCTTATTTGTAAAGTGACGACAATATGTTTGCAAGTATGTACATACTTTTTAAAAGGGTAACTAACGGCAATTGAAAAAAAGTATATATTTTTTGTAAGCTGATCTTTTTTTAAGGTACTTTTACTTTTAAATTAAGCTGTTAAATGGTTTTTAATTTTAAAAATTCTATAGACAAATATCCTAGAAAACTTAATTTTTTTATTTAAAAACTTATTTTTAAAAAGTATTTGATTATTTCTGTATAAAACTATTTAATTTTGTTTACGCTCAAGGTCAAGTCACTTTAACTTAAACAAAACTCCTTTGGTGTTATTAATTATTTATAGAAAAATGTCATTGTTTCTTTCTTGTTTTATAAACTTTTAACTCAATCTCAATATTTGAAATTTAATCCTCACTTTGTTTTAACGAATCAATTTTTATTTTAATAAATTTTTTATTTTTAACTCTTTGAATAGATTTTTTATTTATTTGTTTATTTAGGATTAAATTACCAAATTGAAATTTCACACATGTTTAACAACATTGACTACTAAAATATATTTTCACATGTTTCTGGTGCACATGAGTTTTAAACAAAATACAAATACATGACCCTACCTAAAATAAATTAAATGACAAATTTGTTTTCTGCAGTGTATACTGTGCGTTGTTCCAACACGAAAGAAAATAAGGGACGTAATATAGAAAATGTAAACAGTTTTTTTTTTCTTTGAATATAGGTATGTATAATTGAAATAATGTATTTTTAATTTTCTTTAGGTGTAACATTTTTAGAAATTTCTTGATATACAAAAATTTATTAAAAAGTTTTAATAAAACAAAAAGAATAAAAATATATTTTTTTATTATGTAGTTTAAATATTTTTTATGAAAACTTTTGCATAAAGGTAAAACTTTTTTTTATTTTATAAAAAATGTATGATAATTTTTGAAATGGAGAATTTTCAAAAATATTTTCGCTTTTCAATTCCAAATAAAATACAATTTTTATAAAAAGTGTATCTAATTTTTATCAAAACCCATCGGGTAATTTTTTGACAGATAAGGCACTAATGCAATATAAAAGTTACTTTTGTATGACATTTTCTTTTCAATCGATTCTGCAAAAATTAACATTTCACCATAAATTTCCGTTCGCAAATTGAATCCAAACTGCATTTTGCTTCTTTAAAAATGTTTTTCCTAATGAAACCATTTTAATTTTCTTGAGGCATTTAACAAGCTTTTAATAATTTCTTTTAAATTCGTACATTTTAAAAACTTAGTATGTACGATATACTTAGGTGCTTTTCTCTTAAATAATAAAAAATAATCTTAAATAAAAAAAAAATATTTTTGGTACTTTTGTGGAACAATAAATAAACTATTGACAATTTTCTATATCCAAAAATATAAAATTTGTTTTGCTAAAAAAAGACGCAATAGAAATTTGAAATTTTCTACTGATAACTACTGAAATAAAATACTTAAGCAAATACTGCACAATGTAAACCTCTACAAGCTGTCACTTAAAACTCAACTCTAAACAAATTATGGCTTCTGATTGTAGGAGGAAACAGTAACAAGAACAACAATAACAACAACGAAAAAAGCGGAATTAAGAGAACAAATTATTTGAAGTTTTCAAATAAATAAACCAGATGTTTCAGCAATAAATTCAAAATAAAAAAACAAATTGTTTACATTGTTGGAGTAATTATTTTCGTAAAGCAACACTGTCAGTATTTCTTAACATTTTTATGCACTTTTTCATAAACATTCTTTTTATCATTAGGAATTAACTAGAACTACAAACAAAAAATGTGTTCTAAACACGCGAGTTTAAAATCGATGACAAGTTGTTTCATCATTATATTAACTGCACATGAGTTTTTGAAGAAAAAAAAGGAGAAAATTAAAACGATTTTCTTTCAACTTCCTGTTCATTAACCAAAAATAAACTAAAAAAAATGTTTTTGCTTTAGGAAAAAACCATTTAAAAATGTTTTTATAAACGAAATATGAGAAAAAACAAGTACGAGCGCTATATTTAGCTGTGCCAAATCTTATATACCCTTCACTACGTGTATTTATGCAATTATGTGAAAAAAAATTTTTTCCCAAAGCCATGTTTTATACCAGGGGTGCTCATAGCTAAAACTGAGATTGTGTTGGTGAGAGAGTTTCCCAACAAACACAAAATCAACCGTTTGAAATATGATGCTGAATTATGTTTCTTAAGGTAAAATTTTATACATTCGAACTTAAAAAAAAAAATGTTTAAA
>NDXZ01014604.1:0-10329 GCA_003055125.1 Paykullia maculata
AAATTTCAAGCGTTGCCGTTTTAACGATTTTCAATTCTGCATAAATCACATCCCTTTTGGTATAGATTTGCAAAAAGAAAATAAAAATAACTTATCCGACCAACTTTAAAGTAATGCCAGTCGCTATATTATTTATTTATATTTAGCCGACCAACATTATAATAAAATTATTCACTAAATGGAAAGAAAATACCATTTCATTCCCATGGTCGTTATTGGTATATTGTTGGTCGTAAAAGTGGCGGTCGGCAAAGTACAGGATTCCTATTCCACAAAATGGTTTAAATTTGAGTCGTAGCGTGGTCGGTACGATGGTACGTACTGACCTTGCTACGACCAATCTGTGTTGCTTGGGTAGGTAACCAAAGTAACTTATTTTAGCAAATTCAAAAATTTAAGTTTTAAAAATTTTTCTGGATTTTTATGGGTCGGTATTTTGATTCTCTGCAGGCCCAAACAAAATGATTGATTTATACAACCTAACTTCGCTTTTCAATATTTGAGCCGTTTATTTTGAAAGTGGCATAAGTCACTTTTTTTATTGAGTGTAAATTTTTTAAAAATGAGTAGATACCGTTCAATTGTATTTAGTGTTGCCATTAACTCGATTTTTTTGAAAAAGTGACTTATGCCACTTTCAAAATAAACGGCTCATTTCTTTACTAACTTAGCTTCCCCCTTTAACTCTTAAACAGATCCCATATAAATAACTTACGCTGATGGTTTTCAATTAACTTTCCTTCACACTATTTCAAAAATTATAAACGCCACATTAAATCAAAATATGATTGATTAATTTTACGCCATCATATTTTTATTGACATGCCAATGTTAAACTATTCATATCATTCACAGAAACAAAAACCAAAAACTGTCATTTGCAATTGCAAAAAAAAAGAAATAAAATTAACTGAGAAATATTCCCCTGAATTTTCTCTACCAAAAATGTTTGCAAAATATCATGAAATTTATGGCGATTACAGATTTTCACGCTTATCTGCCTCTGACAAAAGGGATGATGCTCTGGCAGATTTGCAATAGCAAATATGTTCTGATTCTAAATCAAGCATAAAATATGCGGGTGACATGTTGTTAATATTGCATGAATAAAGATGGAAACGAAGAGAAGATTTTTCTACGCTAAATGTTAAAAAGGAAAAAAACATAATAATGATTATGACCATAAGAAAATATTGCAATATCGGAAAGTGAAAATTTCGTAGGTAAGTTTTAAATGGCCAAAGTAAAACAATTTATTTATTAATTGCTTAAACAAAAATCAAATAGAAAATATGTCCATATAATAATTATGTATGTCTATATGAACATACTTTAGATATACATATTTAAGATCAATAGCATATGTTCATATTTATTTATTTATACAAATGCTAATATGTATATCTATATATATATATATATATATATTTATATATATGTTCTTTACTACATATGCAATATCTAAGTGTAAATTTAACAAAGTTTATCAATCATTACTGCAATCTGCCAAAGTGTGAAGTGCATTCATGTGCAAATAACTGTTCAATGCACATTTATTGCTTTTATAAATGACTCTATAATGTAATACTTACATACATACATATATTTGTATATATAGATCTAGATACATTTAGTATTATTAAAATACATATGAACTTATGAATAAGCACAGTAATGTTGGGTGTATTTTTCTAGTATCTCTAACATTTGGAATTGCTTGAATTTGTTTCAAATTTAAATTTTATTTATGGCATTAGACATGTGCAATTATTTTGAAACGATTTTAACTGTCATTACTTCAACAATAATTTATTATTATTCAAACTAAAACACATGTACGATTTCTTTTTTTAATTAGATTAAGGGAACTGTAATTTTAGGATAAAATATAATAATTTGTATTAGATATTATTAAGACCTCAAAGAAGTGCAAACTGACTGGCAAATGTAACGGGTCCGCCAAATAACTTTTTTTTTGTTGAAAAAACTACTGAATATTTTTTCAAATTTCTTTTTTTATTTGAAAGTACAATCCTTCCGGTTAATAATGAAAAATACTTTCGTTCAAATGGCTGCCTCGGCTGGCCATGCAGTAGCCTACACGATTGGTCCAATTTTTAAGCACATTATCGATTGTGTGCAGCTGTATTTCACCAATGGATTCACGAATATTATCCTTTAAAGCGTCAATTGTCTCTGGCTTGTTGGCGGTAACACTTATCTTTGACAGCACCCCACAAATAATAGTCCAACGGTGTCAAATCTTTGGTTTATCGATGAGGATGCCAGTTTGTTTAAATTTTTTCACAAGAAAACGAACATACGGAGCTGACGGTGCTTCTCTTCTTCCGAAATCCGTACGCAATTTTCGCACACATTCTGCAACATTACCATGATTTTCAAAGTAATGTCGCAATATTTCCCAGCGTTTTTCAAGCGTATACACAGCCATATTCGTTCAGCGGAAGGATAAAACTAATTATTTGTCAAATCAGACATAGCACTAGTTGAAAAAATAAACGTTAGATGGCGGACCCTTTATATAAAGTATACTCCAAAGTATAACTCGTTCCCTCTTCCTTTTTCGCTTATCCAGAAAAAATGTGCCCAAAAAAAAGAAAACTTAATGCAACTTACATTTTGTTATCCATCACTATCACTTAATCTTTATTTAAATTGTAAACCCTTATGTTAGAAATGTAGGCAATATTTTAAACAAATTTTAATTTGAATACAATATGGCATAATTTTTAACCCTAATTTAAGAAAACAAAAGTAAAAACTATAAAAAAAATACATTTTTTACCCAACCTTGAGAACAGCAGCCAACTGCTTACAAATTAAAAACGTTACAATGACAAACAACATAAAATTGAATAAAAAAAAATATTATTAAAAAAAGTTTAGACAAGTGTGACAAAGGGTGCAACCTAGAAAAAACTGCAAGAAAAGAAAGAAAAAAAAAGAATGTCAACAACTAACGCCCACAATTATTGCATAAAGGACATTTATGCAAATATTTATTCAACGCCATAAAATAGTGGTGACTGTGTAGGGTGATGGTGATGATGGTGGTGAATGACATGACAAGCAATTTCATTTCATGAAGTTGCAACATTTTTGTTTTAATTTTCCCACCGCACATGCATACACATTGTGTTTACTAAAGGGTGTTGCTCGCTCCTGCCGTAAGTTGATAAATGAAAAATGATAATGACAATTTATTTTAAAAACATTTTTTGTAATCGTAGGTATGTATGTATGTATGAAAATTAAGATTTTTTGCAACCTGATGATGTGGATTAATTTTAGAATATTAATGTTTTTTTTTTTGAAAATTTAAATTATTTAATTTATAAAAACAATGTGTAAGGAATGTTAAGGGTCAACCAAATTGAATATTATAAATGCATTTTTTAAAGTTTGTAGGTTATTTAAAACTAAATACAAATAAAAGTGTCAGGTATTTTTGCTACAAGCAGAATAATCTAAGCTGGTAACACTTTATATACATAAATTGTTTAGAGCTATTATGGAAACATATTTAAATGCAAGAAGTATTTTACGATGCTCACACTTTTTGTAAAATATCCATTTTCAGAGTTTCTTATTCCTCCGTAGCTTAGTGAGCTCAATGGGTCGATGGATTTAGCGGTTCACATGTCTTCAAAAGGATAATAGAGTATGATTTTAAAACATCTTCAAAAATACATGTGGGTTATCTTTTAAGGTAAAGAGATACATATTTACGTTGAAAGAAAAAAATTATAGATTTTTTGGCGGACTTTTTTGGTTTTGTACTAATTTACTAAACGTCGGTTTTTATTTTTTTAATGTCACCTAGATTAAATTTTTAATAAAATTTAAAAAACTAATATAAGCAAGCTTCATATAGTTATCTAATTTACATAAAAAGCTACAAGCTTCCAAAGTGGGAGCATGTAAAAATGCCATATTTTTTACGTTTATTCCAGAAAAAGTTCTTAATATTTTTTAGATTTTTTTTAATTTTCTGAAAAAAAAAACTTAACTAAAATGCGTATAAAACAAACAAAAAAAAGTCATTCGTGTAAACAAATCCCCCATCAGCCCTTTGGAGAGGCAAAATTTCAAAAAAACTTAAGGTTTGTTCAAATTTTTCCAAAAACGCAAAGCACCGATTACAAAAAGTGTTACATTTTTAAATTACTCCATTAGTACCTATTAAAAGAATAATTAAAGTGATTTTAATATCATACGTTTAATATCCAGGGTTACCACCGTTTTAAGAATTTCGAAATTGAAATGCGATATAAAAGTTGCAAATTTGACAAGAATATACTCATTTGATCAGTTTTCACGGTAACTCAAATGTTACACTTTTTTTCAAATAAAAACCAAAATATGAAAATTTTAGTTTTTTTTGTATGTATGTACAATATACATATGTATGTACCTTTGATTTAATAGATCAAGTTAAAGTTGTTTTACTTATTAATAATGCCCAAGGTCCTAAGGTTTTTTGTTTTTAAATTTTATCTACCCAAAAATAATTGCTAAAATCGTTTAGCAAAATTTAAAATGTTTAAATTTAAAACATTTTGTTCGAAAAAAAAAATCGTGGAAAAAAGATAATTTAAAATAAATAGTTAAAAGCTTTTTGTAAATAATTAGTTGATATTTACTATATTACATAAATATATGTTTAAAAAAAAACATGTTTTTTTATTTTAAATCACAATTAATGGACTTTTAATAAACAAGAGAAAACAAACAGTTACTAAAAATACTTGATATTACAATGCTTTAACTTAACTTAATTAGTTACTCTTATGTATATGTACCTACTAAGTATGTACACTCATATGTATGTATGTATGTATGTATGTTTATTTTCTAAAGAAAAAACTCTTTATAAAAAGCAGAATAATTCTTGTTTTTATAAAAAATATAAGCATTTTTGTCGGCTCCTTGTATAAATGCTTTGGTGGTTTCTAATTGACTTTATACATATTTCAGTAGAGTTTGTGTTACAATTGTTTACTTTGAAAAAATCTTTTTTAGTTTTTTAATAACTGAATTTTATATTTTTTTTGATAATATAACATTTGAGCAACATACGTATGTACTTACATACCTATTATTACTAGATTTTGAATTTCTTTAAAATTTTAAAAAATCATTCAATATAAAATAAATGTATTGATATTAATAAAATATTTCAAAAGTTATCATAGAATTAAAAAATTTACAACTTACGTTACTTTTCTCTTACCCGTTATTTGGTAATCATATGTACTTATAAGAAAGCCGAAAAAGTTCAAGCAGATAAACGACACGACGAAACATGATTCGCACTTAAAAATATTTTTACAACAAACACATATAAAACACTGTAACATTTTGATTTACAAATATTATAGCACTCACTTGAAAAAAACTTTGAATTCTATCAACAATAATAAAAAGAAGCTTTTCACCTCTTCACTCTCTTTTTTTAAAACAACAACAATAAATATGAGCAACAAACAAGAGAATAAATAAACGAAAAAAATATCACTAATATTTTTACCACAGAGCAACTATTTTGCATTTTTTTTCATTATTTCATTATATATGATTTTTTTTACATAATTATTTACACATTTTTCTTTACAAATATTTTAATTCATTTATTTTTCCTTTCAAATTATTAACAAGGTTATATTTAACACACAAACACAATTAAAATTTGTAACTTTTGATCACCGACGCGAACCGTGCGAAAAATGCCGACTAACTAACAAGTGACCAGATTAGAAATCAAAACCAACAAGACGAATTAATATGCGGCGTTGCCATTGTTTGTCTTTTTGCTCTAATATCTTTAAAGGTTCTTGATGTATATAATTTTAGTTGGGACAAAAATATAAACCATTTTTTTTTTAATTTTATAGAAATTTTGGTCATTGTCTCGATTATTTTTGGATAAATACAAGTCGTTTTGGTAAAACACTTTAAAATTTGTTTTCTAATTAACTATTTAAAAGCATTTAAACCTATAAAATAATTTAAAAATAAAATATTACTAACAAATTTAAATTATTCGTAAAATAACTATAATTTCTAAAAGCACATTAATTTTAAATTTAAATATCCTTTTTCAACGTCCCAAAAATCTTATTTCTGCAAAATAAAATAATTTTTTGTACTTTAAACATTATTGTGATTTCGCCGTATACTTGCGCCATATGTGTTTCTTATTTATGTCTAGAATTAAAATATGAATTTAGGATATAAACATTTTAAAGTTCAAGTTAAAGTTAGGAGGTTAAAACTAAGTCAGTTTTTAGATAAATGTAGATATAAATACACATGTGAGTCTGTACATATTCATATAAAATACCAAAAAAGACCTAAAAATGTCAAAAGTAGCTAATTTTATGGATCTCGTGCCGGATGATGATAAGTTTTTGATACAAGTGTTTGAAATTACCGGAAACCTTAGGACTTGGGTATTATTAAAAAGTAAAATAAAATGAACTTGATCTATTAATTTAAAGGTACTTATATACCAAAAAAAACCTAAAATTTTCATATTTTTGTTTTTATTTGAACAAAAGTGCAGTATTGGAGATACCGTGAAAACTGATTAAATGAGTATTTAAATCAATGGCAAAAAAAAAATTTCCTTTTTGCCGCTTCTTAAGTAGCAACCCTGGTGTTATTTACCGTATGATATTAAACCACTTTAATAATTCTTTAAATACTAACGGAGTAATCTTAAAATGTAAATCGTTTTGTAATCGGTTCTTTGAGTTTTTAGAATATGTTTAACAAATCTAAAGTTTTCTTGAAATTTAGCCAAGTTTGGAAAGCGCTGTGGGGGATACATATGTTAACACAAATGTCTTTACTTCCTTTTTGTTTTACACGCATTTTAGTTAAGTTTTCTTTTAAAAAGGTTAAAAGAGGTGATATAGTTCTAAGGAATTTTTTTCATAAATCATATCAATCATATTAAGACGTTTTTTGGAAAAAAAAACCTAAAAAATATGGAGGCTTGCAACTTTTTATGTAAATTCGATAACTATAAGAAGCTTGCCTAAATATTTTTTAGAATTTTATCAGAATTCTTGGTGATATTAAAAAGATAAAAACTGACATTTAGTTAAAAAAAAAACAAATAAAAAAAAGTCCGCCAAAAAATGTATATATTTTTCTTTTTAACCTAAATGTTTCTTCACCTATAAGAGATAACCAACTTCTATATTTTAAAATCCTATCTCACTGTAAAAATTTTTTTAGTCAGAGACACTACAGCTCACACTGTATAAAATTTCATTAAGATATATCCAATAGTTCGAATGCTACCGAATTATTTCCATAATTTTTCTTTCTCTAAATAAACTCTAAACCAATCACGCAACATATGTACATATGTGGGTTTCAAATGTGATAAAAGAAAACTTTAAAAAAATATTTAGAATTTATCGAAAATATTTAAATTTTAAAAAAATTATTCGAATTCTTTATATCTTATCATATTTAAAAAGATGATAGAGAGAATCCTCCTTTTGTCCTTGAAGAAACAATTATGCTGTTAAAGTTGAAACAAATCTTCTAAATAAATACGTCTGTATTTGAAATTTGGCAAATTCCACAAAATGTCTTTTATAAATTGCTAATTGCACTAAAAGTACAAAGAAGTTTTTTCCTAAATTCCGCGTCCTTATTACACAATCTATTAAAGAGTTCTATAGGGTGTAAAACTTTTTTTTAACCCATCAAAATCAACAACATAAAAGAGCGGATGGGCGTTCGTATGCGTATGTTGTGTTAAGTAAAAGTAATTTTTCATTTTCTTTGTTTATTTTCGAATTTTTAAATATTTCATTGACTTTTAATAGGACTGACTCGTGTATCCCTTTCCTAAGCTAATGAAAACTTTACAAATAAACCGACAAAAAAAACGAAGAATTTCTAAAGTTTTTTTTTTACAGTTGTTTATTGTTTTTTATTTCTAATCATAGAACGCTTTTCAAAAAGTAATTATTATCAAGACTAAGAGATGAATATGAACAATCATTGGCAGCATCAGCAGCAGCAGGGCAGACATAACACTCATTAGCAGTGTTGCCAGAATGTTGATTGTTTCGTACTCATCATTAATTAATGATTTTAAAACAAAACTCTTTTTTAAAGTTTTTTATGTAAATTTGTTGTTTCTGTACATAAAAGAATGATTAAAAATGTTTTTATGGGTAGTAAATACAGTAAGAGCCCACTAAACAATTTTTGCCAACATGTCTGATGTCAGACTTTTCTTCATTATTTCTGAAGCTTTACCAGAACTTTACCTGAATTGTCTAAATATCTCTTAGCCATTTCACAGAATAATCGGCACTTTTCTTGTTAGACTTTTCTGCTCGTACTCTGATATATTTGGCGATTGTTATTAGACTAATCTGCACATTGTCGAAAGGAAATTTTTTCTTTACGATAATTTCGCGACTTGTCTGTACATTGTCGGAGAACATTTTTTTGTTATTCTTCAGAAAATTCTTACACACAACCCAATGCTATATACTTTAAAAATAGTTATTATTTTAAATCTTTGCATTTGCTTGCTTTGTGATTTCTGGATGAAATAAAAACCATCTTGAAAAATTGGACTAATTTCTAAACCTATTTATGTCGCAAAAAAGATTTTTGCAAACATTTTTAAAATTTAATATTAATAAAAGAAAATTAATTAAATAATAAAAATGTTTTTCTACGAAACTATAGTTTTAATCAAGCATCTCTGGCAATGCTGCTCATCAGCGATATGCAAGCTGGCGAGTCAGTCAAAGTAAACAGTTCGCCAAGAGCAGCATCATCATCATCTTCATCGTTTTCATCATCCTTCTGAACAACGTCATCAGCCCATTTCAAAATAAACAAAAGGGGTCGTCCTTTATGTCATTTGTTGGCTTTTTGCTACTTGATTATGTATTTCTTAAATTTTTACCTTTTTTTGGGGGATGACTGACTGACTGACTACTCACTCGAATTCTTATTTATGTTTAATTTTTTTTCTTCTTTATATATTATGTTGCTGTTATTGTCTAGATCTAACAGCTGTTGGGTTTTCGCTTTTACATTTTTCATATCTTGATTTTTGATGTTGCTGTTATTAAGGTTGTTGTTGTTTTTGAAAAACAACAACAATAATGCAAATGCAACATGGCTATTAGCTCACTTTGATACCTTTGTTCTTA
Organism: Paykullia maculata; assembly: GCA_003055125.1. Taxonomy (NCBI): domain Eukaryota; kingdom Metazoa; phylum Arthropoda; class Insecta; order Diptera; family Rhinophoridae; genus Paykullia; species Paykullia maculata. Next base: position 9,222 of record NDXZ01014604.1, read on the forward strand.
GTTAGTTTATGTTGCATGCCCCTTTTTGTTCTTGCATTATTTATCCTTTTTTTTTGTTGTTGTTTTGTATTTGGGTGCCAATGCAACGCACAACAATGTCTACATTCTACACTTCATCTCAACTCATCTGATCAAGTAATCAGTGAACACACATATACAAAAGCTTCCACCGCGTTGCACGTTTATTCTCACTCTCTCTACACAAAATGTTTTATGTTTACATGTGTAATAATTATAAATTCTTTATTTGGTTTTTTTTTTCTGTAGTTATATGTAATAAATGTATGTTTGTGTATTTCTATTTTAAATATTTGAGAGTTGTTGTTGTTGTTGTTGCATCATGTTTAATTGTTAAATAAATCAATGTCACAAATATCCCGTATATCATTATGAACGATGATAAAATTGAAGGGGGTTTAAGTGCCACAGAGTCTACGAGTTCATCATTATTGTCCAAATGTTGGAAACAATAGAGAAAAGAGTGGTTAGTTGCCCTGTGGAGGATTTAATTGTCGGTGAAGTATGTTTGCATTGTATTTTTGAAAAATAATAGCAATAAAAAATTTTAATAAATGTACTAAAACATATAAAGTGAATATAAAATAGAAACAAATTGAGCATAAGTTTTAATGACTTCAAGAAAATGTGTAAAATGTTTGTTAAAACATTCGTATTTATCGAATGGAGTTTTGTGAGGAAGGAGGGCTTAACTTTTAGATAATTAAAAAAAATTAAAATTAAATTAATAGAAGAAGGATTCTTATTAGAGAAATACTTTTTAAGTCTATGCTTTAAAGGCCCTAGTAAAACAGAAGATATTTATGTTAAAAATTATATGATTAAATGTGGAACCTATTAAGTTTATTATTGTAATGTTTTTTCTTTACTAAATTTACTTTTTTTTTGTAGACGGATATCTATAGTTTTAAACTGAATATAATTTTTGGGGTCGCAGACTCATATTCTAGAATATAAAAAAACATACTTTTAGATACGCTTGTAGCTTATGTTGGGAAGTATTTAATTCCCTTGAAAACAATTTTCCAAATAATTTGATCCTTATTAAAAATTACAAGTCAGCATGAGAAATATACTCCACTAATTTTCT
>NDXZ01014614.1:2682-13681 GCA_003055125.1 Paykullia maculata
ATTTTTTTTTTTTTTGCATAACTTTTCGATATTTTATAAAATTCATCGTTTTTTAACTCTTTTTTCGGAAAAGTTTCAAATTTTTATGTTGTTTTTTTAAGGGCTTATTATTTTTGAAGCCAATTAATATCTACAACTAGGATATTCAATTTGCAAAAAGGTATTAAAAATACACAATCTGTTTGAAAAATTATATATAATTTTTGGAAAAATTTTTTTATGTTACACAAAAATTTATAAATACATTTTGATAATGAGCTTCAATATAACTCAGTCTAAGAAGTATTATGCTAAGATTAATTTAAAAAAACTGTACCAATGTAAAATATTGCCTAAATTTATTTAAAAACTAGGAATTTTATAATTCAAATGCTTAGAGCTTTGAAGAAAAACTTATTCATAACATTAAAGCTAAAAAGAAAAAAATATTTTATTAACTTCTTTTTAAACAAAACGAAAAAACATGAAGTATTTTTTTCAAAGCTTGTATCTACTTCATCCAAAAAGCAAATCTTTTAAGTCTACATATCAACTGAAATCGCCATTATTATCTTTATCAACATTTTGTCTAATAACTAATCATCTGATGGCTTTTCTACCAATAAAATTGACCTTATGATAGATAACACAAACAAACCAACAGTAAGAGGAAATTTTTGTAAATAAAAAATGAACCTTATAATTTTCTTAGCAAAAAGAAAAACTTCCCAAAAAATAAAACTCTTTGACAAACCTCAAAAGAAAAAAATTGCCTGTTTTTTGTTATACGAAAACGGAAAAAATATCTTGTAAAAAATCTTTTTCTTCTTACAACACGTATTGAATGGCTATGACATTTAAGCTTTAAAAAGAAGAAGAAAAAAACTAAAAACAAACGGACAGACGTAACAGATACTGACACTGCCAAACATGCGGCAGCATAACCATTCATGACCATAAATGTGCCCTAAAGGATGTTCAAAACAGAAGATTCAACCAAACGACCATCAAAATAAAAAATAAAAAATAATAGGAAAACTAACAAATAAGTAAAAAATCTATTTTTTTTTGTTTGTTTGTTTTATTTTTTAAATATCGTAAAAAATATTTATTTATGTATTATGTGGATGTTTGTATGTTTGTATATATATTTTAGCAAAACTTTACTATGAAATTGAGTAGCATTTCTGCATAAAAAAAAAACAAAAACCAAACTGAGACTTAAAAGTTGTCTGTTTGCTTTTAGAATGGCCAAAAAAGAATTAAAGAAAAAAGTTATGTGTTGGCCATTGGTTTTTTTTATTTTATTTTGTATGCATAACATAGCGTTGTTAGTTTTTGTTTATTTTTTCCTTCTTCTAAAACTAAAAGAAACTTGTTTTCTTTAGACAAAATACGTGTACACAACATATTCGTAAAATTTGCTTTAGTTTCTGTTTAGCCAGATTTATGTTTTCCTGCTTGACTGCATTTGCCAGGATAGAAGTTGTCCCTGGTAAGCTTGCAACGCAACCAAAGTTACTAACCTATGTTGCAGCAAACAACACGCAATTTTTCTTTTTTATTTTATTTGTTTTGGTTTGCTCTTCGTTTATTTATTTGCTTATTGTCAATGTTTGTTTGTGATTTGTGTATGTGTGTGTGTATGTTAGTGTTTGTTTAATATTTTGCGGTTTAGAGGAAGGCCAAAATATTTTGCTTGCTGTCTCTAAAGTTCTTTTTACCATTTTGGAACAAATAAAAGGTTTAAGTTTAGAAAAAATAAATAAACAAAACTGATAACATTCTATGTCTCTTAAAGATAATAAATGGTTGAGCGCCTTCTACCATTTAAAAGGAAAGATAAGGATAAAATACATTCAGAAAAAGTTTTCATTTGATGTGCTTTACGGGCCGGTAAAATTATTGGTCAATGTGTCTTGTATTATTTTTCCTGGCAACATAATAAATCGCTTGTCCCTGCAGATAGGGACAAATGAGCCAATGGAAACCAACATCCCAAGCGTTATTGGTGTAATACACTTATTGCAAATACTGTGTCAAAATTAAACCTCCAGATTACTCCATCTGAGAGTAAGCTGCGGCGGCCACATGCACAAAATTCTTATTAAATAATATTACCATAAAATTATCCTGCAAATGCAGCCATCTTCTAGAATATTAAAAATATTTTTCTTTGGTTAACTTCAATTAAAATTTCTCCTCTTCCTAAAAAAATACCCTTTACACTAACAAAAATTTGCTGGATTTAAATGTTCCTTGACTTTGTCATATTCCATTGGTGATTTTTTTTTCTGTTTTCTTTTTGGTACCAAACTTCTGTTGCAAAATGATATGCATTTAACTATCGTTAAAAGGAAAGAAGAAAAGAAGACCGAACAAAAAATCAAAGAAATAAACATTCTCACTGTTTTTAGAACAAAGATACTAGCATTGATTTTTGGAAGTTAAAAATGACACTGAGAACTAAATATTCGGGTTAAAAAAAATTAAAAACCATTTTTGATAAAAATTCCTTTAATCTTTTTGCTGGAAACTTTGTATCTCAATTTTTATTCTTCCAACTCTTACGTACTTAGCTGAAGGATGCTATATTTGCTAAAATGCTTTTTTAAAAGTATAACTCCGCAAAAATTGCTTCAAGTGTTTAAGCTGAAGTTATGTTTACGTACTTTTTTATTTTCGTGATATTCAAAAACATGTATATAAGTGTCTTTTTTGTCCTCTTCTAAAGATACTAACTTTGAGCTTAATAGCTATACAAGTATGTTAAGATGTCTGTAGTTTGTTTGAAAAAATCTGGTTTTCGGTATCTTTAACTTTCCGTCCATTCCTTTGTCTGTCTGCTGGTCATTGGTGGTAATATAAGAGCCTTTTACGTGACTTGTAGTTTTAGCAATTCAATTCTTCGTATTTTTTTTTGACTTTTCTTTTTTAGTTTGAAACCTTTGAAGTGCTTTAAGAATATACAATATTTAACGTCATTTGATGTTAATTAATAGTGAAATATAAGCATTTTGTTAAGGTCTTTTTGGAAAAAAATTTGAGATAGAAAAATAAACATAAAAGGATTTAAAAGAATATTATAAACGAAAAGAAAAAGCAATAGAATATAATTTATAAAATATAGAAAAATTTTTTAAATAATTTCTTTAGGTAACTGATCGTAGTGAAGTTTTTTTTCTTTAAATATTTTTGTTTGTTTAAGCTTTTTGTTTCAATAAATATTGCAGCTCCCAAAACCTGTCAAAATACTTTACCATTATATTGGCTGGCATCGTTTTTTTTTGCTATTTGTTGCTATTTTCATTTCACTTTACTGACATTTACCAGCAGCAAATAATGTTTCCCTTGAATTTTTACATTAAGTTAAATTTTATTTATATACAAACCTATACATACATAAATGCAAGAAAGAAAAAAAGAAATGAAAACAACATATATTTGTATGAATGCTGGAAAAAAAACTACATCATAAAAATGTTTTTCAACTTTTACAACTTTTATAAATATTATAAAACGACATGCAGTTTTTATAACATGGTTGGGATGCTACTGCCACTGGGTGTATGCATCAGTAGCAAATGCTACAATATTTAAGAGATACATCGTTGCTAGCTTAATAACAAAAATTGCTGTTGTTTACGCGTTATCATGGCTGTCCGTCCGTCTGACAGTCTGTCCAATTTTTGCTATTGTCAATATTCATTGAACGAATGCAAGTACATATGTATCTGTAAGTGCTATCTGCAATTGTTTGTTTGTTGCTATTGGCAAGTTTTGTTTTATTTGCTATTTCTTACTAGCTGTTACTTGCTGCTTTACAGTAGCTACCGTGCTACTTATTTTAACTGCCACAACTACTGAATTGATACTTATATTGCTTTCGTTTTATACATGATGCTCCCAGTTGATTTCTATTTTCCTTTTTATATGTATATTTTTTTCAGACTATTTAATTTTATGCTGCAATTTTACAACTGTCATTCACTTTTAGTTTTGTTTTTATTTCTTCTTCTCGTTTTGTTTAGATGTCAATGTCTTGTTTTGTATGAATATTTCGTTAAGTTTTTCTCTTTAAAAATGTTTTGCAAAGGGTTTAAAAAATTGGGGGAATGCTTCTAGAGAATATTTTAAATAATTTTTTTAATGGAATTTGTTTAGACAAGAGACAAATTTAATATTAAATTCCTTTTATTTTAATTGTTTAATCAAAAATATTTTCGTAATTAGAAACAATTTAGGCATGTGTTTTTTAAAATATGAAAAAAGGCTTCTTTTATACATAATAAAAATTTTCTAATATTTTTTATTAAAAAAAAAGCTAGACATTTGACCTAAAGGGAAATTGTGGAAATTATCATATAAGCATTACAGTTGTCACCTTCATAACTATGGATATTAACTGCAAAACAAATTAAACAATCGATTAAAAGTAACATTATTTGTTTAATTTCTTATAAGAATTGCAAACAATTTTAAAATTAAATTTTCTTTAAACAATTTTTTTTCACCCGATATTTTTAGTGAAATAATTTTAAGTGTTAAATACATATAAGTGCGAACAAGAATTTCTTTAAAGACATTTTTTATAAGGCATTTTTATAAAATTTCAAGTTTTCAATAAAAGAAAAGGTTGCACAGTTTTACAGGCTACAAAACATTTAAGCCCTGGCTTAAAAGTATTAAAATTATTTTAAATTTCTTGGCTTTGCAATTAAATATCTTGACATTTAATTTAATGTCATCACTTCCTTTCTTTGTAGCTAAAAAAAGACTTGAACTTGAATTTAAGAAAAAATTTCCGGTATTTTTTTTTGTACATATTTCTACAACTGTCATGTTGTCACTACTTAGACTCATCATTCATACAAGTGTTGTTTGTAATTCATACTTAACGGACACATTTGTAATACACCCCTCTTATCGTGGTTATTTTTTTTGTGTGTTCTCAGTGGCCCTTACTGCCAGTCAGTCAGTCAGTCAATGGTCGTTTCCCTGGTATTTAGTTGTAAAGTCTGACTAGTTTAATGCGTTTATGCCTGAGAGAAGAAGTTAAGTTTAATGCGCTATTTCCGTTTATGTTTTCGCACATGTTTTATTGTTTTACTGCGTTTTCAGTTTTCAGAAATTAATGAGCTGCTATTTTTGAAAAAATTGTTAATTTTGTTAATTTTTTTTAAGAAATTCTTGAGAAAGTGAAGGAATTTAGTGAAGTTAAATAAGTGTCTTGAAATTGATTTTTTTTAAAGAAAGTGATACCGGAATTTTATAAACGTGAGACAAATTTAAAACAGACTGTGGAATGTTGTAACACACATTTTCAGAAAACACGCTTAAATATCAATTTATGCTATTGAAGCTAGTTTCACACTATTATGCAGAGTATAACGACATGACAAAAACTACAATAAAATGTATAATATTGTGAAGACAATAACTAATGAAATATAAGAAACTACATATAACAGCCATACGACTGTCATGGCTCTCATAATTTTTAGAAATTTTTCTAAACACGTATGATTTTTTATTGTATCAGGGCTTGAAGTGGGATATTGTAGACATAAATTGTAATTTAAACAAAATTCTATTCGATTTTTTGATAATCAGAACAAAAATCATGGAATTTTACTTTTACAAAATCCAATGAAAATCTAACCACTTGTAGAGCAGTGTGAAGCCACATTAATGAATACAAAGAATACACAGGCAATCAAATTTTAGGGTGGTAAATATGAAATCTAAGTTACAATAACTATTTTTTAAACTAAATTTCTGTCGCTAATAGTTGAATAAAACTTATCTCTAAAAAGAGTTTTTCTTTGTAACAAATTTAGGTAAATTGTAACTTTTTTATTTAATTTTAAAACTGTTATACAATTTCATTTCTTTTCAAATAATCCCTTGAGAATTCTATTTAACTATTTTCACATATTATTTATTTTCTTAATTTGTTTTCTTTTTATAAATATAATAAAATGATAATAAAATCGATTTGTTCTTCATGACCTAACATAACCCTTTTAAACACTTTATAAAAAAAAAACATTTAATTTTCTAAAAAATTCCCACAAAGTAAAATAAAGAGGAAATGAATTATTTAACAGAAATGAAACTCCCTTTTGAGCAATAAGACTATAATTTAAATAAAGTCATATAAATTTTATTTAAACAATGTAAGATCTTAAAAACTAAAAGTCTTTTTTACAAAAAAAAAAAAATTATGACAAAAAAGGTGGCTCTGCATACAATATAAAAATTCACTTGTTTAACCGAATGCAACCTAAACTATATTTGATAAACAAAACGAGAAAAAAGGTATGGAAAAGGGTTGGTTTTTCTTTTAAGAAAGAAGGTCTTATTTACTTTTGTATCCACATATTCTAAGGGTCTCTGTCTGTCTCTTTTAAAACAATAAAAGATGTACAAAATATATTGTTTGTATACATTTCTTTTGTCTTTAATTTATACCATTTATAAAGAAACTGAATTTATCTCTCTATTTAATATTATTGTTTTAATATTTGGACAACAGTAAAGAAATGAACATGATGTAGAAGACAATAACCCAAAAAAAGATAGGGTTAAAATCCTTGAGGAGCCAAATATAAAAGTCTAACAACATGAAATAAGAAACATTATGAAAAATATAACATATGCCAATAATTTAACATAACTAATACACATACATGTGTATAATACACATAATAAAAATATACTAGAACTGTGTTAGTGCTTTAACGAACATAACACAAATATAAAATTCATATTTAAATGCCAAAATTGTATGAAGAAGAGGCATAAATAGCCTTGAGTAAGTGTAGGCGATGAAGTTTAACAAAAAAAAGGGTTCTTTAACCTACAATATATGTGTGTTTGTAGTTATTTGAAAGTTTACGAGCCCTGCAGTTCTGGGGCCATATTACGTCATTCGATATCAATCGAAAATAAAAAAATTCTAATTGAAATTCGTATACCAAATGCAAAAAAAGATATGGAAGCCGTTATTTGCCCACTGGTTTCATTTTTAAAATGATAATCTTTGAGCGAAATAATAACCTACAAAAAAATGCCCCTTATGAAACGATGGCATATACATATTTTGGTTTGTTGATTTTTTTCACTTTGTTGAACGACAACGAAGTTGTTCGGGTGCTTGTGACAAACTTGATAACAAACAATGTGTGAGAAATAGAAATTCCATTAAGTAGCAGCGTTGCCAAACGTACGTATTTGCAAAAGTTCGTTTTTGCCAGAATATACGTGCAAGGAAATAGCAACAAATTTTTTTCAATCGATTCCATTCATGTGTGTATTTTCAGATTTTCAATAGCAAACAGAATAATAATTGAAATATTTTTATAAAAAAAATACAAACTTTCAAAGAGAATTAAATATACGATTTATTAGAAGTTTTAAATAACCTTTATTTGGATTTTTTTTTAGGTTAAATTTATTTTTTGCTTAAAAAAAATTAGAGCTCTTCGATTATATTCCATCATTCGGATACGTTTGATTTGTACGGCAAGTGCCCAGATTCATTACGAAATGTTCGTTTTTAGTTCAGTTGTATTTAATCTTTGCTTAGTTTTATTATTAACGAAAAATCATCCCAAATACTAAAAGTATTAATTGTTTGAAGTAAATACTAAAATATGTAATATGATGTTCCTTAAAATAAAACTGCCGGGTAAAATAACATGTTCATGTGTGAATTATATATTTATGTATACACATATATTCTCATAACGATGACTGTTTGTGTTAAGACTTTTTGTAGTAGTATTTAGATGTTCATTTTTATTATAGTGCATTTTGTTTTTCGTGGTAAACATTTCAGTTTCCTTTTTTGTAGTTCATTTGGAATACATATAAGTATGTATTGGCAGAAGTTCAAAAACCTGTAAAAAAACTTTTTACAAAAGAAGAAGCATTCATATATGTTTGCATGTGAATGGGTGGGTGGATGGTTAGGCAATCTGAAAAACATACTGGCTTAAGATTTTTATTACAAACAAGATATGAATGATTCCTTAACTATTTCATGATTCCTAGCAAGTCAAGTCTACAAATGACTGTAATTGTGGATATTACGAAAATTGAGAAAGATAATAAAAACTCCTTTTGGAAATGCGCTATTTGAAGACATTAGATTTATTTGGTTACTGGAGGGAGGAGCAATAGCTTAATTTGCTAGTACGATATTTCACTAAGAACGTCATGAATATGAAAAGTGTTTTGGTGCTATGTTACAGCCGCTATCAATAAATAATCTGTAACTTAAAATATTTGTTTTATGTACCTTTATAGCACTTAAAATAGCCACCTAAAAATGAATCAAAAATACATCGCTCTTAAACTTATAGAATGCGAATTGAAATTCACTAATACTTATTCAAGTTTTCCTCCCAAACAATCTCTTTTTGAATTCGCAGTTATACAATTTTATATATTTTTTTAGTATTTATTTATTCATTAAGTTACAAACTAACAATAATACATGAAAAAAGATAAGCTTAGCCAATTACAAACATTTAAGAACAGAATAATATTACGTTTAATTACATCAACATATACAGAAAAATCAATGAAATTGTAGAAATGATTCTAGATATTCTTCTTAGTGGGTCAGCATCGGCGTAGTTTGTTTGAAGACATTTAAGATAAAGAGGAGTGAAATTCTGAGTAGCTCTAAGTGGAACAAAGTTGATATTACATTAAGCATTATTCGTCTACTTTCTAACGTTGTCAAATTAATTATAGCAAGTCTGTCAGTGTACGGCAGAAAGTTTATATTAGGAATTCATGTTGTATTACGCAAACAAAATAAAAGACATTATTTCTGAACAGATTCAATTCGATTTTTCTGATAATCGGTATAAGGATCCCAAACAATAGATCCAAATTCGAGAATAGGCATAACTTAAGATGTGTACATCCGTACAGTAATTTGGGGTTTTGTAAACTCTTTAGCCCAACGTTTTATCAACTAACAACTAGAGGAATTGAACAGCCTTTTCTAAAACCATGTTGATGATGAGACAGAAGAGATGGCATTTGATGGCAAATATTATCCGTAATACATTTTTCAAAAAGTTTTGGAATTGCATTAAGCTTAGCGAAATGAACAAAATTATTTAATGTTTACTTGTACATTAATTAACTTTTATTTTTATTTTACAGCAATTGTTTTCTAATATTATCTATTTAATTTTAATGTTGTTGCATCAACATAATATTATTATTAATATTTAGTTCTTTGCACTAATAGAACTCAACATAAGAAACATTTTTTCTCAAAGCCTGGTTATTTTGTAACGTAAAAATTACACTTAACTTTGATTTTTCCTTTTCTTTCATACTCCATCCCAAAATAAATTTCTATTTGTCCTCTTATTGCCAATCAATTTCCTTTTATATTCATTTTTATATTGAAATTTAATAATACAAACAAATAATTTTTGAAAAGAAAACTTATCTTTGTCAAAGACTAATAATATTTCCTAATAAACTACATAGAAATCATAATATTGTTAGAAATCTAGCGAACATACACAATCTAAATGTAAAGAAAAAAGGCCAATGTATGCCAGGTTAAAAGGTCATTTATACTGTACACATGTACGTAGTTATGTACTTTGAAAAGCAAATAAATTTTATAAAAGAAATATATAAAATTTTTTTCTTTTTCATTTTCCCTTTTTTTTCCTTTTTGCAACAAATCAACATAACAAAGTGAAAAGTTTTGGGAGAAAACAAAGTTTTTCGTAAACAGTTTTATTTCAAAGCAACACTACATTATATGAATGTGTATGTATATGTGTTTGTGCATGTGCATGTAGAAAATATCGCGTTGAACTAAAACTTATACATTTGTATATTTGTATTGAATTGCCTGTGGTCTTATCATATTTGCAAAAAGTTAAGAAATAACTAATATTTACTAATATATTTCTTGTCTTTTTTTCTCTGCTATTTAAAGGAAATTCCTTTAACTTTTAATATAACTGCAATATTTTGTAAATTCTCAAACATACAGACATAGTTAACATTTGTTTGTAAGAAAAAAAAAAGAAAATAAATTTGCAAATGTCCGAGTTTGATTTTCCGTTTACATTTTGTTGACTTTGTTTGTAGTTGTTTAGGAACGAGTTTTTGATTTTATGTTCTAGTTTTTAGGTTTGTACTTCCTGTTTTTTATTTTAAGTACAAAGGAAAGAAGTATGTTGAAGCAAAAAACAAAAACCGGACGCCTTTAGCTTCTAGACATGATGATTTTTAATATACATATACAGTGGGGATAGGAATGCACTGATATGTTATTTTTAGGTGAAAGAAATTAATAAATATAATAACAAGTTCACAATATTAAAAGAAAAATTCAAGTAGTTATATTGGATGTAACAATGTTGCAATCTAACTACACTTTTCAATGTTAGCGCATGACGAACTATTGCCATTGGACATCTTTTACCGGCTTTTTATTATAAAATATACAATTTATTAAAGCAAAGGCAATCAAATGTTGATGCCAGCAAAACTATTTTGTTAGTAAATTCCGAGTAGTGCTACGAATTACTGCATAGATGTAAAGCATATTTTTTTTTATTCATACATTCACTACAAAGAGCATATATATTCGAAATCTTGTATAAAAGTTGTTCTAACACAAAAAGAAGAAATATAAATTGATGGCTTATTTCAGTTCACTGTGCTACAGCTTCTTTTATGCTTTATGCTCTCTTTTTTTAACTCTACACTGTATATTATACATGTTTTTATATACCATTTGGGTAGTCACATACATACATATATATTTAGTTATAAAAAGTATATAAATATTTACAGTGCTGGCGGGTTAGCGGGAGGATTAGGAAAAAAGCTAACAAACTGAAAGTTTGCTTAAGCTAAAGTTTATTTAGAAGGATGTGTTTGATTTTTCTTTTTTTTTCTTAAAGTTCGTTATTGGATTTTTTTTCTTACTAAACATTTAAACTGGGTCATTAGGCATGCACTG